>VSMD01021197.1:0-26913 GCA_008750895.1 Mirza zaza
TGGTGGCTCACGCCTGTAATCCTAGCACTCTGGGAGGCCCAGGTGGGCGGATTGCTCGAGGTCAGGAGTTCGAAACCAGCCTGAGCGAGACCCCGTCTCTACTATAAATAGAAAGAAATTAATTGGCCAACTAATATATATAGAAAAAATTAGCTGGGCATGGTGGCACATGCCTATAGTCCCAGCTACTTGGGAGGCTGAGGCAGTAGGATCGCTTGAGCCCAGGAATTTGAGGTTGCTGTGAGCTAGGCTGATGCCACGGCACTCACTCTAACCTGGGCAACAAAGTGAGACTCTGTCTCAAAAAAAAAAAAAAAAAAATGCGGTATATGTATAGCATGGAATACTACTCAACCATAAAAAAGAACGGTGAACTAGCACCTCTTATATTACCCTGGGTGGCGCTAGAGCCCATCTTTCGAAGTGAAGTATCACAAGAATGGAAAAACAAACACCACATGTACTCGCCATCAAATTGGTACTAACTGATCAACACTTAGGTGCTCACATGGAAGCAATAGTCATCAGGTGCCAGGCAGGTGGGAGGGGGAGGAGAGGATGTGTATATACATATATAATGAGTGCGAGGCACACCATCTGGGGGATGGACAAACTTGTAGCTCTGACTCCGAGGGGGAAGGGGAAGAAAGGCTACACACGTAACCTAAACATTTGTGCCCCTATAATATGCTGAAATTAAAAAAAAAATCCCTTATAAAAAAAAAGATCTAGATACAGGAATCAAGATACAAGAAGGAATAGTGAGCAAATAATATGGTAAATATTCAAATCTAAATAATTATCATCTGAATAAAATGATGGTAATAAAATATAATGTATGGAGCTAACATATGGAACAAGAATGGCAAGTAAATCATGAGGGAGAGTTTAAAGTATTCCAAGGTTGTAGTATTACCATGGAGAAGTTAAGATAATAATTAATGTCACATGTGATTAAGTTAAATGTGCCTAGTGAAATTTCAATGCTATCCTCTAAAAGAATAGAAATAGAGTGTACAAGTTCCAAACCAGTAGCAAGAAAATATGTAATAGGAAAAACAAAACAAAAATAAAAAGACAAGAAAGAAGGGGAGAAAACACAGAAAAGTAGAACAAATGAAATTTTTTTAAAAAGATGGTAAAAAATTCCAAATATATCAATAATCCCAATAAATGTAAGAGGAGTATATATATCAATTAAAAAGGCAGAGGTAGTCAGATTAGGTTTTCAAAAATCCAGCTATGTACTGTTTAGAGATATGTCTGAAGCATAAGGATACAGAAAGCTTGAAATTACAAAAGTTAAAGCATGAGAAAAGAAATATTAACAAATAAAAAGAGGCATAGTCATATTTACACCAGCTAAAATAAACCTTAAGACAAAAGATATTATTAGGAATAGAGAGAATCATACATACAGTTGATTCACATAATTCACCGATTCCATATTTGTGAATTTCCCTAACCGCTAAAAGTTACTTGAAATCCCCAAATCAGTACTCTTCAGTGTTTGCCAGTCAATTTCAGACAAGCACAGACTGGCAAAAACTCAAGTCATTTGATGTGCATGTTCGCAGCTGAGGTTGAACAAGGTGATGCTCTGTCTTCATGTTTCAGCTCTCATACTATAAACATGTTTCCTTTTCAGTCTATTTAGTGCCACAGTGTTTGCATTTTTGGACTTTCGTTGGTGATTTCATGGTTTAAAGTGGCTCTCAGTCACAGTGCTAAAGTGCTGGCTAGTGTTCCCACGTGCAAGAAGGCTGTGACGTACACTATATCTTTACACTGGTAAAAAAAATATGTGGGACATGCAGGATCATTCCTGAGAGGAGAAAGAATACTTCCTGGTCTGCACGTAGCTTCTTTTCATGGGGAGATTTGAAGAGGAACCTGGAGAGGGTTGGGTCTTAAGCACAAACCTCAGCATCCCCACTTTTAAGAGCAACCCTGACTTTGCCCAGAACCTGTTTCTCCTTCTGCCCTTTCTAAAGGCAGCACGTGGCCCGGGCTGAGAAATGCAGCCCAGAGATGATCCCCACCCTGGCATTGGAAGGATCTGTTTTGGACTTCTGTCCCTGCCACTTCCTAGGTGTGTCACTCTGGGGAAGTGACATTCCCCACTCTGAGCCACCATGTTCTCATCTAGAAAGCTCAGGAAATTCCCTCATCCTGATAGAGGGAGTGAGAAAACACACGTGAAAGAAGGCTCTTTGAGACCTGCAAATTTAAGGATCAACTCCTATGTCTCCCACTGCCCAAAATCATCCCCATTGTGTTTTCAGCAGAAGGCAACCCCTGCACCGGGTCAAAGGTGATGGGCGATGGTTAGGCACAAAGGACTTCAGGGGAACCATGGGGGAAGGAGGTAGCTGCTCCTTTCTGACTCCATCTTCATTTCTGTACAGCCCTCCTCCTTCCCATCAGCCACGCATGCCCGGTCTGCTAAGGATCTGTTGAGCGCCTGAGCCAGTAGCCTGCCAGCACCCCCTCTGTGGCTCCACGCAGTGACATCTTACCACAGCATTGTCAACACTGTTCTCCAGTCCTGGCATTTGTGTTGACACCAGAGCTGCTCGCAGTGGCCGGCACGCAGACCCCATCTGGCCCTACGGTTTGGCAGAGGCAGAGTGGCGGCTTAGCTTGGACCCACAGCTGCCGGGCAAAAGAAAACCAGGCTGAGCCTCAAAGAAACCGCACTGGGAATGCAAGATGCTGGCAGGGACTGGAAATCCCAAATCCTCCCTGGCTGTGGGCCTCCCCAGTCCCGTCTGACAAACTCGTGTGGACACAGGGCGGGGGCCGAGTGGGGTCGACAGACCGTGGCCGCAACCGGAGAGGACTTTGTGATCTAGCAAAAGGATGTCTGCCCAGCCAGACCTGGGGAGAGACTGGCTTCCAAAATAGCCCTGCCAAGGTTAGGTAACAAGGAGGCTTTCATCCTGGCTCCTCCTAAGTCCCCATGTCCAGACATTTGCTTGGTAACGTCATGGTAACCGTGATGCCACAATGGAACATTCTTTCCAAGGCGGTAAAGGAACTCCCTCTGTTGAGCTCTGCTGTGGAAGGCCAGAGTGAGTTCATTTCTCCTTTAGCAGGAGCGGTTCACGGAAGAACTCTGAGGAACATCCTGAGGACAAGAAACATCCGGTGTCATGAGCGGAACATGGTGACTTAGAACTGCGTACTTGGGTTCCTTAGGCCGTTGTGCGTGGGTTGAGGCAAGGGTGTGGGCCTGGTGACGGTAGCACGTGGCGAAGCACCCCGGGGCTTTGAATCCAGACAGACCTGGGCCCAAATCCCAGTTCCACAACTTGGTGGCTGTGTGACCTCGGGATGGCTACTCGATGGCTCTAAGTGTCAGTTTCTGAATCTGCAAAATAGGGCGAGTGAGAGTGTCCACTTCCCGGGGTGGTCGTGCAAATGAGCTGAACTCAATGCGGGGGCTGTTACCATGGAACAGTCCAGGCTGGTAACCGCCTGAAAGATACCCCAGCATCAGTCGTCTCCACTGGCAGAGTTTGGTAGGAGAAGTAAAACCACAGCATAGACGTGAAGCCCGGATGGGCTTCCACTAAAACCCACCTTCTGTTTCAGCAGCATTTTATGGCTACAGAGTTAAGGCAAGGGTTGAATTCCTCAAGTCGAAAAGCAACCCTTTTTGGAGACCCAACTCTCCAGGACTCCCAGGGGCCCAGGCCAGACTGAGAAGAAGACTGAGCGGCGTGAGCTGCCCTCTCTCCGTGGGCTGTCGCACGAACTGTAACTGAATATCTGTGCGGTCTTGACTGCACGGAACCAAGCAGTAGGGATGTGACAGGTTGGTGCCCCACATCTTGGAGCCTTTGCTGGCGGAAAGGAAAGATGCGGGGCCTCCAACGCTGGGAGGACTCACCGCTCTGGGAGGAGAGGGAACCCCGAGTGTGTGTGTGGGACAGGGACGGAGTCACTGGGTTTTTTTCCTGCTTTCCCAGCTGCCCATGGTGTCTGCCTCGGCTCTCTCTGGGGATGGCGGAGATGCGAGGGGTGCTCTTGGTCCTGCTCTGCGTTTTCCACTCTTCTGCCAGTGAGTGTGCTACTCCTCTCCTTCTGACTTTAGCTGCACGTGTCACATGGATGGGGGACCATCCAGGGACGTGAAGTGGTCCTTAAGGTCCAGGGGGTGGTTCGGGGAAGAGGATACACAGCACTTTGCCCCGGGTGGCATGTGCAAGAACCAGGCAGAGATGAGAACCGTGGGATATGGGTGGAGGAAACTGACGCAGGGCTGATCCTCAGGGTGGGAGTGCCCTAAGCTAGGACAGTCAGGCCCTCTGGGCAGAGGGGACAGTATGAGGCCTGCCTCCCCACTCACAGCCCCGCCCCACCCTTCCTGGGGAGTGCTGCTCTTTTGCAAACTGTGAGCCCCAATCGCAGGGCTGGTCCCAGAAGCAATGGGGACTTCTGCTGCTGTCAGTGCCGTGGGGACAGCCAGAGGCTCAGATGGCAGAAGTGGCATCTGTGGTCCCCACCTCCCCTGACGTCTAGGCTGTTAACTAAGAGTTCCAGCCTAGAAAGGGGCAGGTGGAGAGTGGACACCTGACTATAGTGGGCTCTGTCCCACCTCACTGCCGTCCCAGCTGGCTCTGCCCTGTCTTCCTGGGGTTAGCTGGGAGACATGAGAAAGCCCCATACACACACACACACACACACGTAAAGAGGGAATCCTCCACATTCCTCAGCCTCCTCTACCTCCTCTGTCTCCTTGCAGTCCCGAGGAGACCAGGGGGTGTCCTTGGGAAATATAGAAAGCCCTTATCCTTATCCTTAGTTACAACAAAGTGACCCAGAGCTGGCATTTCATCTCTGGGTCAGATTTTCTCATTACATCCTGACCTTCCAAGGGTTTTGCAAGGTCAAATGAACTAGCCAACCAAAATTTAAAAAGTAAGAGTAATCACACACCTGTAGGGTTAGGAAGAATGGGTTAATGCCTTGTGCCACCGATTGCCAATGGCCCAAGAAAGAATCAGACGGAGGATAAGGAATCCTATCTTTGGTGGTTCTGAAGCACTTAGTGGCCTTACACACATCATCTTGCTAACAACCAGCTCTGTCATTGCTCCAGTGTCAATTCTCCAAGTGTCATTTAATGGTTTGCTCATACCATGTCCCACACAGAGAGGACCTTTGATGTGATGCTGTGTGTTACAGTCAACTCCAGCATTGTGGTTGGGAAACTCTGTCTTTGGCACTTACATCAAAGATCACTACCTAGGGGAAGTTCTCCCAGACTTCATGCCCTGGGCAGATTTCATGCCCCCTCCTCTGTATCCTCTGGGCACATTCCCTTATGTCACATGTTTGTCTGTGTGGCCACCACTCTTTAGCCTGTCACTGTGACAGACTCCTGAAATCCATCCCTGGAAGACCAGGCCCCAGCCCAGCACCTGGAAGGGCTGTGTGTTTGGATAAATAGCTAAAAAAGCAGTCCCCAATGTTCTGGTCCACGCAGTCTGCTGGTATACCCACCACAGGACACCATGACCCAGGGCCACTGCTTTAGAAGCAAGCTCTGGGTGCTTGTGGTTTGGGATTTACGAAGAGCAAACCAGAGCAGCGGTTTACATTTTAAAAGAATGGAATCATCTCCCCAGTGCTTGGTTTGTTATTGTCAGTTGTGGGGATACAATTTGCAAAGTACTTTCTCGTAACCTCACCTCATGTGATCTTCACAGCAACCCCAAGAGGTGTGCAGGTCTGGGATTATTACCCCACATTTCAAAAGAGGAAGCTGTGACCCAGAGAGGGGAAGGGCTCACGGCAGACCAAGAGGCCCACGTGATTTTGGACTCTGCATCCAGGCCCTTTCCAAACGCGCCTAAGAATCCCCCTGGGAACTGTTTTCAGAAAATGCAGTGCCCAGGGGTCCTGGCAGATGAAAAGGGCAGTCGAGGTTGAGAATCTTCACTCTGCTTACATGAGGCCGAGATAGGCACCCCCGGGTCCAATAAGGAGGGTGGGCACTAGTCCCGTGGGCATGGACCTCCCAGAACAGGGCATATGGACCCTCGAGGGAGGACACGGGGCAGTGGAGGGAGTCAGCATATGGGAAGAGCAGAACGGCTGGTGTGGATGCCTGGAATGGGGCCTGCAAAGCAGGAGACACAGCCCGCCCAAGCCAGGGCATTGAAGAAGTCAATTCCCCCTTCCAACTAGATGAGTTGCAAGAGACCTTCCTGTTCTAACATCCTGACACTGTCCATGATTCTATGAACATAGAACTTTTTTTTTTTTTTTTTTTAAATACAGGGCAATAGAGCCATTCTGGGCCAACCCAGGGCTGGCAGGAGGAGCATATTATTTAAACGTTAACACTTAACTCTCATGGGAAACAAGTCCAGGCTGCCCAAGACGGTGGAGGCAGCCCACTCCCGGGTACGGGAAGGCCAAGGCCAAGCAGGCCAGGGCAGGCCAGAGATGGCCTTCCCTGTCAGGACCTTCTAGCCCCTTGACAACAAGAAGTCAGGGAGTGCTTAGTTGGCAGAGCCTTTGGTTCGTGCCCCAGATGATCTGAGCACCTATGATGTCTCAGGCACCGTAGAGTCGCGGCTGAAGGCTGGAGTTGGGACTCATCTGTGCTGGCCCTATATCCCACCAGTTGTGTAACTTGCACAAATGCCGACCGGCTCTAAAACTTGATTTTCTCACCTACAAACTAGGAATGACACCACCTCTCAGGGCCGTTGGGGAAATTGTATGAAGTGGTGTACATCGGCAGTTCTCAAACTTTTTGGCCTCTGAACCCCTTTATGGTCTTAAAAATTATTTCAGACCTCAAAAGAGTCCCCTTTTGCTTGTGAGGCTGTATCTTTCCACATTTACTGTATTAGAAGTGAGAGCTGGGAACATATTAGAACAGGAATACACAAATTCACCATGTTATTAGCCATCAGAGTAATGACATCAGGTAGCCTCTGGAAAATTCCACCATAGGCTCGTGAGAGAATGAGAGAGAAAATGCAAATAATGTTTTCATATTCTTATGAAAACAGTTGTCACCTTGAGATCCACAGAAAGGTCTTGAGGACTCCCAGAGGTCCCAGGCTACACTTTGAGAACTGCTGATCTACACCAAGGTTGCAGAAACTGCTACGTATTCAATAGATGAGAGTTGTTTCCAGTAGTCTAATGTGATTTCGAGGTTCAAAGATGCCACCAAGCATCTTTTAAGGGGAAGAAGACCCGCCAGGGAAAAGAAAGAAACAGGGTGATAGGATCAGCGGTGAGCCAGGTGGGCAGGCAGCAGGGGAGGGGTCCTGAGGCCTGGCCGCGTGGGGGTGCCCCCAGGCGACCATCTCCTCGCCTCAGCAGTGAGGCCCCCCGCCCTCCCCTGTAGGTTGCGGCATCCAGCAAGCTGCCAACTCGGACATCCTCGATCCCAATCCCGAGGAGAAGCTGGTCCGCAAAATGGAGTTCCCCTGGGTGGTGTCGCTGCAGGACTCCCAGTACACCCACCTGGCCTTCGGCTGCATCATCAGTCGGTTCTGGATCCTCAGCATCGCGTCTGCCTTTCAGAACAGGCCAGTACCCCTGCCCCGGGGCCGGGCTCTCGTCGCTGCTCGGTGGGGTGGGGGCAGCTCAGCTCCCTGCTCGGCCTGTGACGGTTCAGCACGTGCTCTGCCATGAGCCTCGGGGCCTTAAACCCACCAGGTGCCAAGGCTGGAGGACTGTGGGCCTCACAACTGAAATGAAACGATTCTTCCTCCGCTCTGCACAGGAAGGACATTCGCTCCCATGTCGCTGCTGTCGCAGAGGCACTGACCTCAATACGAGAGTCCCTTCTGCTTACCCTGTTAAGCCAGTCAGTCAGTAGGGATCCTTACCTTAAAATGCTCACCTTGGGCTTTGCAAATGTTACTGCCACAAATATGTGTACACAGAGAAAAGCCTTGAAGAAAATGCAGGAAGCGTCTCTAAAGAGTGCTTATCTCTGCATGCTCAGAATACACGATTTCTATTTTCTTCTTTGAAATTCCCTGAGTTCTCCACATTCTGTACGATATGTATGCATTCTTTTACACCAGAAAAAGACCATAAATGTTATTAAAGGAACAGCTAATATCTGTAGAACATTTTTGTGACTATTGTAAAATTTTTTTGTAAATATTTGTAAACTATCTCACGTTTTGACCCAGTGATTTCACTTCTGGGAATCAACACTAAGGAAATAATTTCAACCACTGGAAAAGTTTTATGCAAAAAGTTGTTCATTTGGATGGTTAATTACACACAAAACACTGGAAAGAAACCTAATGTCCAATTATCACGGCTAAAAAAGATTATAGCATAATTTCTCATATATATGCACCCCTGAGCTCAAGTGATCGTCCTGCCTCAGCCTCACGAGTAGCTGGGACTACAGGCTTGCATCACCATGCCTGGCCAATTTTTCTATTTTTTTTCTTTTTTGTAGAGACAGAGTCTTTTTATGTCGCTCGGGCTACTCTCAAACTCCTGGCCTCCAGCTGTCTTCCAAGCCTCAGCCTCCCAAAGTGTTAGGGGTACAGGTGTGAGCCACCACTCCTGGCCAGTGTATAATTTAATATATAAAATTGGGGGACAGAGTCTACTTGATCTGTCCTAGACTGAGAGAGGTGAATTAAAATCTCTTACCATCGGCCGGGTGCGGTGGCTCATGCCTGTAATCCTAGCACTCTGGAAGGCTGAGGCGGGCGGATTGCTCGAGGTCAGGAGTTCGAAACCAGCCTGAGCGAGACCCCTTCTCTACTAAAAATAGAAAGAAATTAATTGACCAACTAAAAATATATATATAGAAAAAATTAGCCAGGCATGGTGGCGCATGCCTGTAGTCTCAGTTACTCGGGAGGCTGAGGCAGAATGATCGCTTGAGCCCAGGAGATTGAGGTTGCTGTGAGTTAGGCTGATGCCACAGCACTCACTCTAGCCTGGGGAACAAAGTGAGACTATGTCTAAAAAAATAAAATAAAATCTCTTACCATGGACAGGCTTCTGATTTTTTCTCCTTCTATTTCCTGTAGTTAATACATAGTGAATACTACATCAATTGCTGCGGACATTTATAGCTCTGAATTCTTCCCTATAGACTGAATTCATCATTCTGTTAAGAGCCTTTCTTTGTCTTACTCAACACTCTTCTCCGAATCGATGTTCAGAACGTGGTTCCTGCTTCTTGTTTTTGTCGTAGGGTATGTTTTCTGTTTTTATTGCTTCTTGTTTTTCTTTCCACTATATTACATTTCTTTTGTTTTATAGGTCTCTTCTGACAAACTTGGAAAGCTTGTTGTATTTTCATTCTGGTTTCCATCTTAGAGTTAGACTTTCACATGAGACACCAAAATCCTCTGCTTCTTTCTGAACAGCACCCCCTAGACTCTGGTGTGGCCAGTATCAGAATCCCTACCTTTTCTCTTTTTCCCTTCCTCTCTTCCATCACCCAGTTTGAATAGCTCACAGATGTGTTTTATTGTTTACCTCGACTCATTTGCATATTTACACACCCTTCGTGCTTCATATATTAGCTGTAAATAAATGTTTAGGCTCCTTCCTCTTTCTTTTTCCCACTTTAGTTATACTATTTGGTTATTTCCAGGGTTTACCTTTTTACTCCAATCTATAACTTTTTTTTTTTTGAGACAGAATCTCACTCTATTGCCCCAGCTAGAGTGCCATGGCGTCAGCCTAGCTCACAGCAACCTCAAACTCCTGGGCTCAAGCGATCCTCCTGCCTCAGCCTTCCGAGTAGCTGGGACTACAGGCATGCACCACCATGCCTGGCTAATTTTTTCTATCTATTTTTAGTTGGCCAATTAATTTGTTTGTATTTTTAGTAGAGACGGGGGGGTCTCACTCTTGCTCAGGCTAGTTTCGAACTCCTGACCTCCAGCGATCCTCCCGCCTTGGCCTCCCAGAGTGCTAGGATTACAGGCGTGAGCTACTGCGCCAGGCCTCAATCTATAACTTTTTAAAGTTTCCCTTTTTAGTCCACTATTATAATAAATTTCACACTTCCTGTCCATCCTTTTGCTGGATTTTCTCCAATGCTAGGTTTGGCTAAACTTTGTATTCAAGTACAAAGTTTAAAGGGCTTTCAAGAACCGTATTTCCCTGGACTTGGCATTTTTACAAATGCTGTGCCGTCCTCAGAACTGAATGACCACTTAAGTACAGAGTTCATGGCTCACACCTTCTCTCCTTTTGAGGACTTTATGGGCGTCGCCCGGGGCATCTGATATTAAATCTTGCTGTGGAGACCTCTGAGGTCATTCTGATTTTGCTTCTGTAGGTAGGTGGCCACACAACCTCATGTACCTGGGAGAGGCCCAGTTTACAACTCCTACCCCAGCATGCTGCTGTCACCCTCTCCTTTCACCCTCACAAGTTCCCTGGGTTAGACAGCATGGCCAAACTTCACTAAGATGACTTCTTCGTTGGTCTGGATGTCCAAGGATTCCTTCTTTGTCACTCGAGTCCAGCAATTTTACTAGCTATGCTGACTCTCTCCCATCAGCCTCTCCAGATCCACCCTCTACTCTTCTACCTGGTGAGCCCAGGAGGCTCACCTGTATGGGTTACACCAGTGGCCACTCCTGCCTACTGGGTTCCAGGTGGGTTTGGCCAAGGGGAGCACTGGCAAGAGATAAGAGGAAGCGGAGAGAGTGTGATCAGGGTCCTCATTCCCCTGAGGGTCACTGCAGTTGGCTTCTTTTTCCAGCTAAGTGACCCACTCTGCACATCTCTGACCACTCCCTCCCCTCACCTAGAGCCCAGAGGTGGTATCAGCACCCTCTTGTGACCTCAGCAGGGACCTGCCTATCCCAATCCCACTCAGTACCCAGTGTACTGCAGTATTTGTGGTTTCCCTGCACCCTGCCAAGACCTTCGGCAAGAGTCCCTTTATTCAACTCTCCCCAGTTTATTTAATGTGCCATCTGTTTCCTATTGGGACCTAGTTAGGGTAGGTCTCAGTGTTGATATCTCCAAACTATAAATTTAAGTCTTATTGCTGGAAAACTTTCTTAAATTATATCTTGAAATATTTTTTCTGTTTCACTATTGTGGTTACTTTCTTTGCGGTCTGCTGGCTATCCTTTGACTGCCATTTTCCTCTCTAGCCTTTAAAAATCTTTGTTAGTTTCCATTTCATTTTGGCCACTTTTCTCAATGTCCCTAATTGTGTTTTCTGTGGCCCCTATTCTCCTTTCATGCTGCTTCCAATTTGGCCTTCATTTGGGTGATGGTTTTCTTTCAATTCTTTGCTGAGAATCATGCTCAGCCAGCTTTTTCTGAGCTCTGTGGCAGCAGGTGTCGTCTATAACCCTTTGCACTCCACCTGTCCTTCACTGCTTTCTGCAGCCCTTCCTCCAATTGAAGTTTGGATGCTCTAGTGCAGGCGTCCTCAAATTATGGCCCCAGGACCACATGCGGCCCACCAAGGACATTTATCCAGCCAGCTGGGTGTTTTTGCCACCGCTGCCTGTCTTGCTTAGCAGCCGACTCGTCCCGGGCCCACAGTGCGCATGTGTGCAATGTGCACCGCACTCTCCAACGGCCCTCCAACGGTCTGAGGGACAATGAACTGGCCCCCTGTTTAAAAAGTTTGAGGACCCCTGCTCTAGTGCCTCTTGGTTTTATGGTGTTTGCATTTGTTTCTCATTCTCATAGCATCTTTGGTGATTCCCAAGAGAAGAAAAGGAAAACACCCAACTTAATTCCAGCATTATTAAAACTGGAATCTCTCCAGAGTGTATTTACAGAGTATATAATAGGGAAAGATACTTGTATTAAAACGTTAAGTGCTAAAAGCAAGAGTCGAGATTGCATCTTTGGTTTAACTACAACTATTACTTTAGCAAACAACTATGTGGAAAAAAAAAGCTATGCACAAAAAGAAAGTTAATCAGCAATAACCTGTTAACAGATTATCTTTGGGTGCTAAGACAAATGGTGTTAAGACAGAGGAATCCCCAAGATTCTACAGGTTCACAATGGAAGGCACAAGCCTAAGCATTTAGAAAAGATTTCCTGGAGACTGGGTCCAAAAGGGTGAGTAAAAATTAACACAGGGAAGATGAGTTGGATGAGCTTTCTAGGCCAGGAAAAAAAAAACAAACACAGTAAATATGAAAACAGGGAAGGGTGAAGCTTCCTTGCTGCCTTGCTTCTCAAGATGCCCTTGCTCTCTCTCCAGGAAGGACATTGTCGTTGTGGTTGGTTTAAATAACATGGATCCCAGCAGGATTGCTCACACAGAGTACCCCATCAATACCGTCATCATCCATGAGGACTTTGACAACCAGTCGATGAACAATGACATCGCCCTCCTGAAGACAGACTCGGAGATACATTTCAACAGCCTGGTCCAGTCCATCTGCTTCCTCAGAGGAGAGCTACATATGCCTCCAGTCTCGCAGAACTGCTGGGTGGCAGGATGGAACCCCACGTCTGCAGTTAATGCATCCCTTCTCCTAGAAGAGGCTGCGTGTGTGCTAGCAGTGGGGGGGGGGGGACTTGGACGGACCCTTCTAGGGCTTATCTTAATTTAGTAATTGAGCTTGCTTGAGGTTCTAGAGCTGGGCTGAACCCCCACCCACCCACCCAAATCAGTCAAGATTGCCAGGGCTTGCCCTTTCTGTGGCCATTCTCACTCTACACTGGTCCCTTCTCCTCTAGACCTACACCAAAACTGGAAGCCCACAGGCAGTGTGCAGGCTGACATGAGTACAAGGTTATGGAGGGGTAAGGGGACATTATTCCCTGAACTAGAGCTGACTGTCCTTTTGTCTAAGCCACTCTTGTTTTCTTTCATTCTTGGGAAAGGAAGAAAGAAGGAAAGGGCTACCCTCTAGCAGTAAAGGTGTTTTCTGCCTATTTATGCATTCACGTTCAAAGCAAAGGCAGTTTTCAGTAAAAACTCAGACGCAGGTTCTTATTTCTATGAAGAAAAGAGACAAGAACATTTCCCACTCACTCCCATTTGGATGAGGTGCAGTTGCGTCGATGTAGGGGCCACCTTCTCATTAATAACTCTTGGGCTCTCTGTTGCATGGTGCAGACAGGAAAACATATGACGATGAGTATCCTGAGGGGAATCTTTGTGAAAGACATTGACCTGTGTCCCATACCCAAATTCGAGAGCACAGGATGCGGCCGTCACACAAAAGAGGAAACTAAGTCTGTCTGCTTGGTAAGAACATCATAGAGTAGAAGCTAAACGTTGAGAGTAAGAATTGGTCATGTCAAGGAGACCTCAGGACCCCCCCTTACTGGACGGGGAATTCCATGAGAGCAGGAACTCTAATTTGGGATTCATGGCTGTCTCTGGGGTGAATAGCACTTGGCACATAGCAAGCGCTCAATAAAAATCTGCTGAATGGGCTAACTAGTCACCATTATCAGTAACATAATTAAGCATGGCTAAGTCCCAACTGTTTTTTAACTAGCTAAAAATTTGAAGGTGTGAGTCTGTATCCACACATGCAGATACGCTTGGAGCAGGTCAACAGTGTGAGTCACTGTATTCAGATTCTAGGAAACCTAGACTCCCCCCTTTGACGCTACTGTTGATCAGTTATTGGGTTTTTATTCTGTAAGAAGCCCTGCCCCCCACCCAGATGAGGGCTGTACAGATATGGCTGTCCTATTGTCTCAGAACATGTGTAGAAGTCACGAACATCTGGTTCAGGCCCCCTCGTGTCCAAATCTGCAGAAACTGAAGCTTACCAGAGTCACGCAGTTAGTAAATGTTAGAGCAAATATAATAGCCCAGGTCTACCAGATATCCAGACAGAGTTTCTCTCTTCAACCCTAAAATTGCCTAAGATGCTGATCACCACTCCTCTAAAAAACCTTCAGGACTCCCTGATGAGATTTTATTCTCAGAGGATCTAGAAGAGCAAGTTTTTTTGTTTTTTTTTTTTTTTGAGACCAGAGTCTCACTTTGTTGCCCATGCCACAGCTCACTGCAACCTCGAACATCTGGGCTTAAGAGGTCCTCCCACCTTAGCTCCTGAGCAGCTGGGACTACTGGCATGTGTCACCATTCCCAGCTAATATTTTTTTATATTTTGTAGAGACAAGGTCTTGCTATGTTGCTAGGCTGGTCTCAAACTCCTGGGCTCAAGCAATCCTCCTGCCTTGGCAAGTATTTTAGAGTAGGGGAAAAATACATATATACAGACAATTCTTTATGGAAGTCATTCCATAAAGAATGACTTTATAGAATATGCATATTATGCACTATGCATATAAAGAATGACTTTATGGAAGTCATATTGCAAAAGCATGAAGGACTGCCTCTCATGAAACAATAAGTTTGCCCTTCCAAAGTTGGTTCAACATTTATTGAGTGCCTACATTGTACTGGGTCCTCTGCCAGACAGAGAACCTAACCAACTTCTTAAATGAGATAATATGTTAAAATTCGATAGAAATCATAGGTATTTAACAAAATCTTGACCTCAATCCTTCCATCAATCCAGTATCATACTTCATCAAATCTAAGATGCTGCTAATCATAGAATGCACCATTATTTTATGTAATATCAAGAATGAAAAAATGCTGCCAGTTAAACTCTAATATCAACTGATTAAAAGACACATCCTAATTTCAAAGATGTTACTATTTTAAGTGTATCTTAAATTGAATGGAATATGGTAAGCTGTTTAGACTCTAAGTGTTTATAGCTTTTTAAACCCACCTGCAAACTTCAGGTTGGTTTTTAACTGTGGTACACCTGTGACAGTCCTTTGTTTTTGAACACAGTTGTGCTCGCAAACCATCTACTGGTGATGTCTCTATGTAGAATCCTTCCCGCTCTGGGAAGGTGTCCTGGTGTCCAGAGGCCCTCAAAGCCACACTTCTCACGTGCAGAATAAACCACCAGGTGCAGTGTCTGCCCGATAGGTTTCCCCAGAGACCTGACACAAAGCACAATCCCTCTGCACTTGCCCCTGCGTTGGCTGAATGTCGAGCGAGGGGATGACACAGTGAAAGGGCTCCCTCTGTGTCGTGGCCACTCCCTTAGAGATGAGCCTAGGCTCCTGGTACTGTTTGTCCCTGCTGCTGTACTTCAGAAGTCACAGCCCCCAGGATCATGGGGAGGAGAAAAAGCACTGTATTCTGGGTAGAACAGCAACCTGCAAAACCATAGCTGGGGACGTCTACCACGCGGTCATTCATCAGATCGTCCTAAGTTGTACTTTTTCTTCCTCAAGCTATAAAGCCACAGTGAAGACAAACTGGGAACGGGATGGGTGAAAGGAGGGGAGACCCCACCACTCCTGGCGGGGAGCTTCCACGCCAGGCAGACACAGTGGGGTGCGGATGAGGGCGCGCTCGCTGGTACCAGGATAACCAGTTGGACGCTAGGCTGAAAGCTCTACCCTCTGCTGTTCAGCAGCGTGGGGTGAAACAGCAGATTGTGAAAACTAAAAGTTCAAGGGTTCCACACGACAGCACTCCCTTCCACCTAGGGAGAGGCACAGAGTGTAGGCATCGCGCCTGCTCACTCTGGCCTTGGCCCTCTGAGAGGCCCCCAGGGAGTCGCTCCTTTCTTCTCCCACCTGCCTTCATCTAGGTCCTGCTGTGGCTTCAGAAACAGGGACGCTTATTGAAAGAGGACACCCAAGACAGACCACACTCCCGCTCTCCTGCCTCTCTGCTTCTCAGGGTTGAGTCTGTTACCTCTTGTCAATTGCAACTCGTTTTGTCAAATGCAGCCCTGTTTAACAGTCTCAGTCCAAACCATGAAAGCATGTCACTGCCCAGGCCCTCTAGCCAGGCAGGCCACGTGGGTCTGACGGCCTTTGGGTGGCAACCCCTTTCTTGCGTCTGATGGACCACGGGGTAGGGGTGGGGGCAGCAAAGGTCAGTCATACCTACTAGTTGTCTTATTGCTTTCCCCATTTTTTTCTCAACTTTTCACAGAAAAAATGATGGCCTTTTATAGACATCGAGATGACGGTAGTTCATATTTCTCTGTGTACTGTGTACCAGGCGCTGAGCTAGGTGCTCTGCATGAGTTTCAGGCATTCACTGTGTTCCCACTTTGGCTCAGAGAGAATTTGTGAGCCAGGGTCACATAGGTAGCCAAGTGGGCCGAGCTTCCACCCACTTACCTTAACTGAGGTAAGGTGTGCGTGGCAGGACTCTGGCGTCCCAGAGCACTGTCCCTCGGATTGGGAAGGCCAAGAACACAGCAGGGCTGGGCAGCAGGAAAAATAGGCAGCTGCCAGGTCAGAGGAAGCAGCTTAAACTAAGGATGGATGCGAAGTAGAGGGAATGGGAAATGTGAGCATTTCAGGCCAGGAAGGAAAGAAATAGCAATATTCCAGGACTGAGAAGCCAGTAGCGAGGGAAGATTTAGTCAAGGTACCGGAAAGGGGTAAGAAAATGAAATATGAATCAGGAAGCGACAGGCAATCTGCAGAAGTGCACGAATAATTTGCATAATGAAAGGAAAAGTCATCTTGTTGGAATGTGTGGTGCCTGGATTAGAAATGGTACCCTATAATTTGCCCCATGTCTGGTGACAACCAGTGTAAAACATTTCTAGAACAAATGGTAAATTGCACAAGGATATATTAAAAAAGAAAACGAGCTTTTTCTAAGACCTGAAGCCTTCTGTCCTTTGTCACAGGGGGAACCAGGAAGCCCAATGATGTGCCAGCTAGAAAGGCTGAATCTGTGGGTTCTGCGAGGAATCCTGACGCACGGCGGGGAGAAATGCCCCGGCCTGTTTCTGTACACCAAGGTGGAAGAATACAGCAACTGGATCCTGTACGAGACTAGGATGTCTGGCCTCCCCCTGTCTTCACTCCACCACTGGGAGAGGTTGATTTCTCTCTCCCAGCAAAAACCACACGCTGCCAAGCCACAGAGCACACCTGCTGCACTGAAGTACCTCAGATGGTCCCAAACACACTTCCAAAGACAATCAAAAACCAACATGCCTTTACAGCCAACGAACAGCTCTAGAAATGGCCTAGACTTTAGGGAAAAGGTTGTGAACGAATCGGGCAGGCTTTCTGAGCCAGCCGCACAACCCGCGTACTATGACTATTACGGTGGGGAGGCCGGGGAGAGCGGGTCTGCTGCAAGTCAGAATACGCTGCATCAGCCCCAAGAAGTTATCTTGGTTTCCTCTGTGCTTGTTTTCTTTTGCAGCCGTGTCTACTCTGGGAGTTAACCCACCAAACTGAAGAGTAAGCGCAGAATGCTGAGTGCCAGGCATTCCCCATGCTGTTTTGGTGTCTGTTCTTAGCAGTTACATGCCTGGGCTGCCACAGACAGGCCCAGAGCGCACACAATGGGCTGGCTCTCCCTCCTTTGTCCCACTCCCACCTGCAGGAAGATCACTTTCATTTGTGCTTGTGAACTAAATGTGGGCTAACAAGTGTCAAACCATTAGAGTGCCCTGTGGTTCTTTCAATGCTACTGGTTTCAGGGGCCAGGCTGTGAAAACACTCCCCGTGGGCAGGTGTGGGAGGTGCCCGAGCAGCCTGGCTGGGGAGTTGGGGACACCAGCCAGCACAGGGAACAGCGAGAGGACCCCAAGACTAGAAAGGAGCTGATTACTTTAATGGATCACATCTTGGTCTGCAAGCTGCGGCCTGCCTCTGGCTATTTACCAAGAGGGGGGGCAGACTGCCTGCAACTGCTCATTAGTTGTTTTCATTTTATTCCAGGTCTTGCGGTAGCCTTTTAAGGACATCTGCAAAAAAGGAAAAAGGGGGAAGGGGGAGAGGCGGTCACTTGGGAAAAACTGATGGCAACTGTGCAGAACGCAGCCTCATCCGGCCATGCTGACGGTCCAGATGACCCTGCATGGGGCCACCTGGGTGTGCGCTGCTGTGCAGGGGCCGCCAAGGGGCAGAAACCACCCGGAATATTCTTCAAAAGGGCATGTTTCTGTCCAGTGAAGTGAGAAGTCGCAGGTTCCTGCTGCAATTCTTTGCTAGTTCTCAGCTCTAGATTTGATGGGCCCATGTTTGGGTCCTGATTTGCTTCCTGCCACCATAGTAGCCACAGGAGAAGCAGGAGAAAGTAACTGGGAAACGGAGCTGGGGTCCAGATGTGACAGCGCCAAGCTCCCGGTTTCCCAACCGACCCGACTGGGTTTCTGAGCTGCTCTGGCGACGTCTTAGGGACCTCGGTTCACAACGTGGTCCTGGCAGCCGCAGTGCTTGCCTTTTTGCTGATGCTAGTATATCGTTTTCACGTTGCCTGTTTCTCTTCCATAGCTCCCAGGGAGCAAGAGTATCATATTCAAAGGCTACAGGGTTAGTTAAAGACGAAAAGCCCCACGGCAACTACGGTATGTACATGCATGGTATCAGGTTCTAAGTGATATTAAAAATCCATTATTATCTCATCTTTAAAAAAAAAACTGGCTTCTCCATGTATAAAGTAGCAATCACTACATTACCAATGGCTTGGAGGGGTTCAGAAGCTTCTAGCATTCATTAAGAAAACAAGCAACTGAAAACACATTATTATGACAGTGTCTTTCCCTGAAAACTGAAAAGACTCTGTCCCCAATGATGAAAAAGGAGCTCTAAAGAAAATCATTTTGGTTTAATAGTTGAGGCAACTGCTGAGATTTCTCATAGACATAACCTGTCCAGATATCTGTATTCTTAACCCCAAAAACAAAATCCCAAACAAAAACGTCGAGGGCTCCCCATCTTGGGATTCTCTGTGGCTCACCTCTGCAATCTCCACTTTCCTTTCCCACATCTTGATGCTCTTCTCCAGGTCTCCGTTTAAGATCTTCTCCTGGAGGTACACCATCACATGCGGCGCCCGGAACTCAGCCAGCTGCCTGCGCAACTTCTTGTTCAGACCCTCGGCTTTGGCCCGGTCCTGGGTGGGAGAGGATCGATTAGACACAGGGACCCCTGGCAGCTCCTGCTGTGGGGGAGGACTCACAGCCCCTGCCATCTCTCCCCACAGTTTCAATATAGTTCTAAAAATAATATTTACATTTTCAAAGGGGTGGGAGGAGAACCATAAGATTCTGATTTTTTTACAGATCGTGATGTTTAATCCAGTTCAGGAACACTAAGTACAGTGTAAAACAGTCTTTTGCTGGGTGCAGTGGCTCATGCCTGTAATCCCAGCACTTTGAGAGGCTTATATGGGAGGATGGCTTGAGGCCAGGAGTTCTAGACCAGCCTGGGCAACATAGCAAGACCCCATCTCTACAAAAACTAGAAAAACTCTCCGGGCGTGGTGGCACCAACCTGTATGTAGTACCAGCTACTTGGGAGGCTGAGGCAGGAGGATTCCTTGAGCTCAGGAGTTTGAAGTTGCAGTGACCTTATGATGACGCCACTGCATTCTAGCTGGGGCGACAGAGAGAGATCCTGTCTCAAAAAAAAAATCTTTTTTTCTTTCACTCCTTTCCCCTCTCCCCCTCCCATTCCCTTCCCTTCCCTCCTTCCTTCTGGGTTTGTTTTTCTTTTTCTTTTTGAGACAGGGTCTCACTCTGTCACCTGGGATAGAGTGCAGTGGCATTACCAGAGCTCACTGCTGCCTACAACTCCTGGTTTCAAGTGATCCTCCTGCCGCAGCCTACTAAGTAGCTGGAACTACAGGCACATGCCACCATACCCAGCTAATTTTTTTTATTTTTTGGTAAAGACAGGGTCTCACTATGTTGCTCAGGCTAGTCTTGAACTCTTGGCCTCAAGTGATCCTCCCATCCCAGCCTCTCAAATTGTTAGGATTATAGGTGTGAGCCCCCATGCCTGACCCTCTTTCCTTCTCTTCTTTATTAAGAAATACATTTCTTAGGGGTTTTTTTGTGTGTGAAAAATTGTGTATTTTAGTATACTTTGATCAGTCTCAATTCACTTTCCTATCTTATTATAAAATGTACATAAGATAAATTTTACCATCTTAACCATTTTTAAGTATACAATTCAGTGGCATTCAGTACATTCACATTGGTGTGCAACTGTCACCACATTCCATCTCCATCTTTTCATCTTATAAAACTTAAACACTGTACTCATTAAGCAATATCTTCCCTTCACCCCAGCCCCTGGCAATCACCATCCTACTTTCTGTCTCCATGAATGTGACTACTCTGGGTACCTAAATGGAATCATACAATATTTGTCCTTTTGTGACTGGCTTATTTCACTTAGCATAATGTCCTCAAGGTTCATCCATGTGGTAGCATGTGTTAAAATGCCCTTCCTTTTGAAGGCTGAATAATATTCCATTGTATGGACAGAATACATTTTGTTTATCCATTTATCCTTTGATGGACACTTGGGTTGCTTTCACCTCTTGCTATGAGCATGGGTGCACGAAAATCTGTCCAAGTCCCTGCTTTCAATTCTTTCAGGTATATATCCAGATGTAGAATTGCTGGAATCTATAGTAATTCAATTTTTTGAGGAATCCTTGTCTTATAAATTTTTATTTTAAAGATTATTATATAGTCAAATTAACTAGCCCTTTTAATAGGATGCATTTTTTTAAATTAACATCATCCTTTTAATTTTTAGCTTACCAATTCTTTTGTGCAGGCAATAGATTCAAATGACATAAAAATACACTATGACAAACAAGCTCCCATCCCACCCATGTTCCCCTATCACAAAGTTCTTCTTTCCTACTTTTAGGTTTTATGCATCTTTCTAGAAATCTATGCTTATGCAAACATATGTTTCCCTTTCTTGACCCAAATAGTAGCATAGTCTATTCACTTTTATTCATCCAGCTTTCTTTTCACTCAGTAAATCTTGAAGATCCTTCTGTATCAGGTCATAAAGAATTTACTTGTTCTTTTTGACAGGTGCGTAAGTCTCCACATGGATATACCATGATTTAACACCTTCCTCCAAAACAATCACTTAGCATTTCAATATCTCATTATTTACAACAAACAATGCTGCAATTACTAATCTTCTGGGTATATGTCAGATTGCAAGCATGTAAGTATATAGTAGGATAAACTACTAAAAGTGAAATTGCTTGTTCTAAGGTAGTGGTTCTCAACCAGTGGGGATTTTGTCCCCAGAGGACATTTGGCAATGTTTGGAGATATTTTTGTTTGTGACAACTGGGGGGAGGGGCTACTGCTAGCATCTAGTAGGTAGAGGCCAGGGATGCTATTTAACATCCTATGGTGCACAAGACAGCCCCCCATAAGAAAGAATTATCCAGCTCCAAATGTCAGTAGTGCCTAGGTCAAGAAAGCCTGGCCTAAGCATTTGTGCATGTTAATGTTTGGTAAACAGTGCTAAATTATCCTCTGCGATGATCGAGCCAATCACACTTCTGCAGCCATATTTGGGACTGCCTATTTCCCTCCACTCGTTCTCTGCAGTCTTATCAACTTTTTGATCTTTGTCAAAGTCATCTAGGAGAGAAAAAAAAATCTCATTATAGCTTTATTTTGTATTCCTCATATGTGAGTGAGGTAGAACACTTTTCATATGTTTCAGACTGTTTAGCTTCTCTGTAAAATTTTAGCCCAATTTTTCTCTTAGTTGTTAGTTATTTTCTTATTGATTTGTAAAAGGTATTTAAGAAAATTAGCACCTTGTGATACTGGATACAACATTTTTCTAGTTATTTATCTCTTGACTTTGCTTATAATGGTTTCTGCTATGCAGAACAATTTTTATCTTTATATTACTGCGTTAATGATTTCTAGATTTTATGTAATATTTTGAAAGCTATCCTCATTCCAAGATTATATAAAAATTTTCTATTTATTTTAGGACTTTAATGGTTTTATAATTACATTTAAATCTCTGATACACTTGAATTACTTTTAGTGTAAGACATAGTTTTAACTTAATTTTTTCTAAATGGCTACCCAGTTATCCCACATCATTTATTCAATAATCTGGCTGTCCCTTAATTACCTTTATTATAAACTAAAAAATCGATATCAGAACTTTATTAGATACTTAATCATGTACATATCATATATGATCTATATCAGAGCTTGTTACAGGACTTTATATTTTTTCCTTTCATGTTCCAGTCTATTCATATCATTTTAAATATTGCAACTTTATAACATATTTCAGAATCTGATAGGGCTAATCCCCTCATTTACTTATTAAGAATTTGGGGGATATTTTTATTTATTTTTCCAAATGAATTTTTGAGTCAATTTGTTTGTTTTATTTTATTTTGCGACAGAGTCTCACTCTCTTGCCCTGGGTAGAGTGCTGTGACATTAGCCTAGCTCACAGCAATCTCAAACTCCTGGGCTCAAGCGATCCTCCTGCCTCAGCCTCCCGAGTAGCTGGGACTACAGACATGCATCGCCATGCCCAGCTAAATTTTTCTATTTTTAGTTGTTTGGCTAATTTCTTTCTATTTATAGTAGAGACGGGGTCTCGCTCTTGCTCAGGCTGGTCTCGAACTCCTGAGCTTAAGCGATCCTCTCACCTTGGCCTCCCAGAGTACTAGGATTACAGGTGTGAGCCACTGCGCCCTGCCTGAGTCAGTTTATTTAGATCCTTAAAAACAAACAAACAAAAAAACTCTCTTTAGTATTTTAATTGGACTATCATTATTTCACAGATCAACTTAAAGAGAACTAACATTTTTACAATGTTGAATCTTGCGAAGGTAATATATTTTAATACCTTGCTTCACAAAGTACAATCTGTGGCATTGGCATCACTTGGGAGCTAGTTGTAAATACAGATTTTCTGGGTAACCCAGACCTAGCCAACTAAAATCTGCACGCTAACAAGATACCCAGGTGATTGGTTTGCACCTCCCAGTTTAAGCAGCACTGTTTTAATTCACTATAAAACAAACCATATTAATTAACTCATTTTCAGAAGGCAATAAAAATGTGTCAAGTATTCAGTGAAAATCTCCTGTCTAGAGTAAACATATAACTGTGGGAAGACCCAACGACGTGCTCAGAACCATCAATGCATATTCTTGTCAGGATGTTGCTTAGAGAATACCTAAGATAAAATAATGAAGCAGCAAGAACTGAGACATTAAAACTGAAGGCCTACAGCTGTTAGGGACATGCTACAAAGACCAGGGACTGCAATCCCCACTCAGCACCCCACCTGTAGAGCAAAGATGTCACTACCAGAATGGTGGCCCACTGTTACCACCTCTAGTTCCAAGGCACAGGTGCAAAAGTTTTGCCCAGGGGAGAGGCTGTCAATCAGAGAGCTCTGGAATGCTGCCTAAGGGGACTGACATAATTTGAAACAGAGTCGGGTGAGGAGTTCATGCCTAAGAACTTTGTGGGAAACAATGGAGACCTCCGGGGTGAGCAGTTTAGAGGAGGTTAGTATTTCTATGATATTAGCAGCAACAAGTAAAACAATAGACCAGCTAGATGTTTAACAGAACCAGAGAAAGAGACCAAGTAGAGGCCTTCTAGGGTTGAAGCAAGCCTCAAAGACTGGCAACACCTTGCCCCTGCCAAGAGACTAGACTTTAATTCGATCAGAATGTGAAACAATGTCTCAAGGTGTTGTTGAAGGCAATAGAGCAATCAGCTAGCAATTAATGGAGGCTAACAGCAGGGTGTGATGCCGAGAGATCAGCCAGAAGCTTAGCAAGAAGATGAAAAGTCAAAGAGAACTCAGCTGAAACAACAATCACCCCTGGTTGTCAGGGAGATTGTATCCATGACCAAGGCTGTGCCCTCTGAGGAGCAAAGTCACTGGCTACTGACAGCAGGGGACATAGATTTTGCTTATCTAGCTGAGCCAAGTCACTAAACAAGCAATAAGCAAAAACAAAGACAAGCCCAAGAAAGGGGTGGGGGGAACAATATTGAGAGTTGGTATAATATATTATCTAAAATGTATAGTTTTCAACAAAAATTACAAGATAGGCAAAGAAATAGGAAAGTGTGACCCACACAGGGAAAAAAGCAGGTAACACAGACTGCCTTTGAGGGAATCCAGGTGGTGGACTTAGCAAAGTCTTCAGAGGAACTATTCAAAGAAACAAACAAAGCTATGTTTAAAGAATTAAAAGAATACATGATGATAATGTCTCATCAAGTAGATAATATCAATAAAGAGGTAGAAATTATTATTTTTTGAGACAGAGGCTCACTCTGTTGCCTGGGCTAAAGGGCCGTGGTGTTGGCCTAACTCATGGCAACCTCAAACTCCTGGGCTCAAGTGATCCTCCTGCCTCAGCCTCCTGAGTAGCTGGGACTACAGGCATGCACCACCATGCCTGGCTAGTTTTTTATATATTTTTTTAGTTGTCAGCTAATTTCTTTCTTTCTTTTTTTTTTTAGTAGAGATGGGGTCTTGCTCTTGCTCAGGCTGGTCTCGAACTCCTGAGCTCAAACGATCCACCTGCCTCGGCCTCCCAGAGTGCTAGGATTATAGGCGTGAACCACCGTACCCCGGCCAGAAATTATTTTTAAAAATGGAAAATCTTTTCAATATGATGACCAAAATGAAAAATTCACTAGAGGGGATCAACAGTAGATTTAAGATAGCAGAAGATAGATAGATTGATAGACATGATGATGTATGAAGAACAGAAAAAAGAACAAAGAAAAATCAACAGTCTCAGAAAAATGTGGAACACCATTAAGTGTACCAACATATATGTAATGGGAGTAACAGACAGAGAGGAAAGAGAATGGAGAAAAATATTCAGACATGTGGTTGAAAATTTCCCAAATTTGATGAAAACCATTAAGCTCCACATCCAAAAAACGCAACAAATGCCAAGTAGGAGAAATACAAAGAAATCCACACCCAAACACATCATACTCAAAATGTTGAATGACAATGCAAAGAGAAAACATTGAAAGTAATAAGAGAAAACAATTCATCAGATACGAGGAAAGCCCAACCAGATTAGCAGCTGTTTCTCATCAGAAACAATGGAGGCCAGAAGACAGTGGAATGACATATTCTAAGTGCCGGAAGAAGAAAAAAAACCTGTCACCCAAGAATATTATATCCAGCAAAACAATCTTTCAAAAATGAAAGCAAGAAATGAGCACACTCAAATCTTGGTTTCTAATGTCATTCTCAAATAAAAGGAACCGAGACTCCTTGTAGAAATGGGTGATTCTAGGACTGGGGCAGAAAGTATATAAGTGCCAGAAAGGAAAGGCTCAAGAAATAAAAAATAAAAAACAACCCACAAAGACAGGGATAGGTGAAGGGACACAAAAATCAACTAAAAAAACTCCCAATTGGCTGAGTGTGGTGGCTCATGCCTGTAATCCTAGCACTCTGGGAGGCCGAAGCAGGCGGATTGCTCGAGGTCAGGAGTTCGAAACCAGCCTGAGCGAGACCCCGTCTCTACTAAAAATAGAAAGAAATTAATTGACCAACTAAAAATATATATACAAAAAAAAAAAAAAATTAGCCAGGCATGGTGGTACATGCCTGTAGTTCCAGCTACTCGGGAGGCTGAGGCAGAAGGATTGCTTGAGCCCAGGAGATTGAGGTTGCTGTGAGCTAGGCGGATGCCACGGCACTCACTCTAGCCTGGGCAACAAAGTGAGACTCTGTCTCAAAACAAAACAAAACAAAAAAAAAAAACCTCCAAATGGCCAACCTGAAACAATTTGAGCAACAAAATAAATAATGTATTAATAATATAATCACACATTGCATAGCAAAATTTCAGTCAACAGTGGACTGCATATGAGATAGTGGTCCTATGAGATTATAATAATATTGTATTTTTACATACCTTTTCTATGTTTAGATGCACAAATACCATTGTGTTACAATTGCCTACAGTATTCAGTAACATGCTGTACAGGTTTGTAAGCGAGGAGCTATTAGGCTTTACCATATAGTCTAGGTGTGTAGTAGGCTATACCATCTAGGGTTGTATAAGTATGCTCTATAATGTTCATATAATGAAACTGCCTGAAAATGCATTTCTCAGAATATATCCTCATTATTAAATGACACATGGCTCTATGAGATTATAATCCAAAATATAAAATAAATATCTATGAGTTTAAAGTGAGATGAATAAATGATTTTAAAAATAAATAAATGCATAAAAGTAGACAAATCTCCCATGCAGAAGAATTCCAAATAATTTATGTGGAACATAACTCCCCACTCCTTAAGTATGTGCTATATGTAGTGACTTCCTTCCAAAGAGTAGTACGGTATGAAAAGGAGGGAGAGTAACTTTAAAGTGGAGAAACCAGGAAAATACTCTCTCATGTAGGTGATCAAGAGTAACATCGACAGTGACAAGTCATGTTGACAGTATGCTCCCTTGATGTGATGTGATGAAAATAGTACTTCACTTCCATAGTCTTCCTCCCCAAAACACACAAACCCCAGTATAATCACGAGAAAAACATCAGACAAATCCTGACAGAGGAACATTCTGCAAAATACCTGGCCGGTACTCCTCAAAACTGCCAAGATCATCAACAACAAGGAAATTCTGAGAAACTGTCACAACCAAGAGGTGCTTAAGGAGAGAGGACACTAAATGGATATCCTGGATGGGATCCTGGAACAGTTAAAGGACATTAGGTAAAAACTAAGAAAATGTGAGTAAAGTATAGACTTCAGTGAATAATAATGTATCAATACTGGTTCATTAATAAACATACTAATTTAAGAGGTAAAAATAGGGGAAACTAGGTATGGGGTATATAAGAATTCTGTACTATCTTCACAATTTTCCTGTAAGTCTAAAGTGTATTTTTTTTTAAATGAGGGAAAAATATATTCCCAGATGAACAAAAACCTAGAGAATTCCTTGCTAGCAGATCTGCCTTACAAGAAATACTAAGGAAGTTGTCCAGGCAGAAAAAAAGTGATACCAGACAATAATTCAGAATCCACATGAAAAAAAAAAACAGTGAAAGAAAGGTAATTATGTAGGTCATTATAAAAGACAGTATAATTGTATATTTCTTC
>VSMD01021199.1:0-12129 GCA_008750895.1 Mirza zaza
CCCTCTCCTCCCCTTTCCCCTCTCCTCTCCTTTCCCCTCTCCACTTCTTTCCTCTTTCCTTTTCTTTCTTCCTTTCTTTTTCCTTCCTTTCTTTCCCCTTCTCTTCCTTTCCTTCTTTCTTTCTTTCTTTCTTTCTTTCTTTCTTTCTTCTTTCTTCTTTCTCTCTCCTTCCTTCCTTCCTTCCCTTTCCTTCCCTTTCCTTCTTTCCGAGACAGAGTCTCGCTTTGTTGCCCAGGCTAGAGTGAGTGCCGTGGCGTCAGCCTAGCTCACAGCAACCTCAAACTCCTGGGCTCAAGCAATCCTCCTGCCTCAGCCTCCCGAGTAGCTGGGACTACAGGCATGTGCCACCATGCCCGGCTAGTTTTTTTCTATATATATTAGTTGGCGAATTAATTTCTTTCTATTTATAGTAGAGACGGGGTCTCGCTCTTGCTCAGGCTGGTTTTGAACTCCTGACCTCGAGCAATCCGCCCACCTTGCCCTCCCACAGTGCTAGGATTACAGGCAGGAGCCACCGCGCCTGGCCCGTTTCCCCTTTTCTGCTGCTCGAGAGGCTCCTCCGGGGACTGAACTTTGTTCTCTTTCTTTCCAGTCACGTTTCCTTCTTTCTCTTCCCGTATTTCCTGCCCGCTGCCCCCACGCCCTTCCAGAGGGGCTGAGGGCTGGGCACGTATGCTGAGGCCCAGGCACCTCACACACCAGCCGCCTGCTTTCCTGGCACCTGCTCAGCACCGTGTTCCCAGCACGTGGCCTGGGTGGCGGTCTGCAGCCTGTCCTTAGGTCTGGCTCTGAGGGCCCCAGTGAGCGAGCTGTGACCATGTCCTGAAGAGTTGCCCAGTCTGAGCAAAGCCAAGGAGGTCAGGGCAAGATCAAAAGTTGCTGAAGCAGGAAAGGCACTTGGCCACCTTAGGATGCCATTGAGGTCAGAGTTTTGTATTTTTTTTTTAAGACAAGAGTCTCACTCTGCTGCCCAGGCTACAGTGCCATGGCATCAGCCTGGCTCACAGCAACCTCAAATCCCTGGGCTCAAGCGATCCTCCTGCCTCAGCCTTCCTAGTAGCTGGGACTACAGGCATGTGCCACCATGCCTGCTTACTTTTTTCTATATATTTTTACTTGGCCAATTAATTTCTTTCTATTTTTAGTTTAGACAGGGTCTCGCTCTTGCTCAGGGTGGTTTTGAACTCCTGACCTTGAGCGATCCACCCACCTCAGTCTCCCAGAGTGCTGGGATTACAGGCGTGAGCCACTGCACCTGGCCGAGGTCAGAGGTCTTTAAAGCTAAAAAATTGCAAAATCCACTCTGAGTTCACTCCAAGCCAGCTCTGCAGACCCCAGGAGGAGGTGGGGAAGAAGGACAGGAACCCAGAGGGAGCTGCCTTTGCAGAGCTCCGGCTGGGCAGGGCTCTAGTGGGTTCTGCTGAGTTGGTGGCCTCCCAGCCCGAGTAACTTGTCCCCATGGTCCCTGGTGCCTGGATTCAATACTGACTTCTTTAAGGGGATACCCATCCTTTACCTGAGGGAAGATGTAGAATGAGGCATAGAAAAGTTTAAGAGAATCAGAACCAAAGCATTAGCACTTCTGTATTAAGGGAAACCTGAACACAGGCGAGGCACCGTGGTCATGCCTGTGACCCCAGCACTCTGGGAGGCTGAGGAGGAAGGATCACTTGAGTTCAGGAGTTCCAGACCAGCCTGGGCAACATAGTGAGACCCACCCCCCCCATCTCTACAAAAAATAAAAGAAAATAAAGGAATTGGAGTTTGAATTTATAACTTCAATAAATGGAATCCTAATTACTGAAATTTAATGTAAACCTAAGTAAAACCCCCTTGCCCAGGCACTAAGCCAGCTCCCAGCCCCCATTCCCAGTTCCCCCTACCAGGCAGGGCGTGGGGTGCCCTGACCGAGGTCCAGGCTCTGAGCTGTGAGCTTGGGTCTGCCCACCCTGAGACTGACCTCCTGCTGTCCCTGCCTGTCTACACTGGGCACTGGGGCACGGGGAAGGGTGGGGAAGCCCCCAAAGTGTGGGGGCCCTACAGAGATGAGCCTTTCTGCTGCCAACTGCACCCCTATTCCTGCTCTGGGGACACCCACAGGCCACACCCTGCGGGGACAGCCTTGAGGGCATCCCTGAGTTACCTCGGGGAGCCCAGCATGCGGCCGACACCCCAAAAGCACATCCCGAAAGCACTCACACCGAGTTGTTAGAGGTGCCTGGGGGCTGGGAGGCCTCTGGGGCTGGACTGTGTCTTCCCCAGGCTGGCCGGTGCTCCTTGGTGAGGTGAAGGTGGGGTCCCCGGCCTCACAGTGGCCCTGGGCTGCCCCCCCATTTGCCGAGTCAGCATGGGCACAGCCTTTCCCGACAGTAGCAGCAGCCCTGTGACTCCATCCTGTTTTAAACGGGAGGCCTTGGCCTGGGTCACCCAGACGGCAGGACAAAGGCCACTACTGCTGACCGTGTCCTGTCACTCCTGGGTCTTGAAACATTCCGCTTTAGAGGCCGGAAGCTCAGGAAGAGGGATACACACCAAGACCCCCTGCTGCCATGCCGTCCCCCACTCACAGACAGAGACATCCTCTCTGGGTGCTGGGCTAAGCAAATGCCGGGTGAGAAGCAGGGGAACCAGCATGCTCATATGCAGCGGAAGCTTCCAGACACAGCGCTAGAGCGAGCACAGCGGAGTCTCTGTCCGTGTCCCACCTGTGGGCTCTGCTGGCCAGGGTGGCTGTGGCCAGCTTGACGGGTTTGAGTAGGTGTCTGGTCAGCTGTTGGGCAGGCGCTGAGCCTGGAGGCAGGCATCTGGGATGGTGGGTGGCCCTAGTTTGTGCGTTTATCCTTTGCAAAGGCGTCATCCATGGGTCTCCCGATTCTCAGTGTCCCACAAAACCAACTTAAATACCCAAAAACAAAGGGCAGGGGCCGTGTGCATGGCATTGATAGGGCCCAAGAGGGAGCGCTTCTCTGTGGTTACATAGCAGGTAGAATGGAGGACCCTCAAAAAGGTTGTCTAGGTCCTGCCCCCCGTACCCTTGAATGTCACCTAATCTGGACATAGGGTCTCTGCAGATGTAATCAAGTTAAGGATCTTGGAATGGGGCCAGGCGCTATAGCTCACACCTGTAATCCTAGAATTCCAGGAGGCCGAGGCGGGCGGATCGCTCAAGGTCAGGAGTTCGAGACCAGTCTGAACAAGTGCGAGACCCTGTCTCTACTAAAAATTGAAATAAATTGGCCAACTAAAAATATATAGAAAAAATTAGCCGGACATGGTGTCGCATGCCTGTAGTCCCAGCTACTCTGGAGGCTGAGGCAGGAGGATCGCTTGAGCCCAGGAGTTGGAGGTTGCTGTGAGCTAGGCTGACACCACAGCGCTCTAACCTGGCAACAGAGTAAGACTCTGTCTCAAAAAAAAAAAAGTTAAAAAGAAAAAAAAAAAAACACGTATGTTGGAGTCTTAACCCCAGTACCTCAGTACCCAGTTTCGGGTTAGGGTCATGACAGATGTAGTTAGTTCAGACGGGGTCAGTAGGGTGGGCCCTAATCCCATAGGATTGGTGTCCTTGTAAGAGGAGGAGGTGAGGACACAGGCAGAAGACGCCATCTATAAGCCAAGCAGAGAGGCCTTGGAAGGAACCAGCCCTGCCGCACCTTGATCCTGGACTTTAGCCTCCAGAACTGTGAGAAAATAACTTTGTTGTTTAAGCCACCCAGTCGGTGGCACTTTGTCACGGCAGCCCCAGAAACCAGCACAACCTCTGTTGTGAGCAGGCGACCCTGAGCGCCAACGAGGCTGGGAAGTGCAGTCTTTATTCTGCGTGGACTGGGAGAATGTGCACCCCCTAAATCAGGAGCTCGGTGTCGGGGCCCAGCCAGCGTCTCTCCCCAGCATGCAGAGGTCTCCCTGAGGCCTCTAGGGAAGGTGCTGCTTCCTGCTCATGGGTACCCAGTAAATGAGTAGCACAGGACTACAGGATGACGCAATGACCAAGTCCCTGGGAACGAAGCCAGGTCAGAAGCCCGTCTTAGTGGTGAACTGCCTGGCAACCTTGTACCCAGGCCGAGTGCTTGTATATAGCTCTGCAGAGATGTTGTAAAGGTGGCCTGCTGTCCCTGCCAGGTGGCAGCACTCAGTGGTCCTGTAGTTCTCTGCATATTTGGTGTGGCAGGCCGGGCGTGGTGGCTCACACCTGTAATCCTAAGCACTCTGGGAGGCTGAAGAGGGCGGATCATTTGAGCTCAGGAGGTTGAGACTAGCCTGAGCAAGATCAAGACCCCGTCTCTACTAAAAAAATGGAAAGAAATTAGCTGGACAACTAAAAATATATATAGAAAAAATTAGCCGGCCATGGTGGCGCATGCCTTTAGTCCCAGCTATGTGGGAGGCTGAGGCAAGAGGATCGCTGGAGCCCAGGAGTTTGAGGTTGCTGTGAGCGAGGCTGACGCCATGGCACTCTAGCCCGGGCAACAGAGTGAGACTCTGTCTCAAAAACATAATATTTGGTGCGGCAGAGGCAGCAGATTGTTTTGAAGTTTACATTCTTCCGTTCTTCCTTTTACCGTTAGAACCGCCTGGGTTTTAGGGGGCACATGGCTGCCAGCTGAAGAGTCCATTTCCCAGCCCCCCACGCAGCTAGATCTGTCCATGTGACGGCATTGAGGCCAATGGGTCGAGAGTAGAAGTGACTGGGCAACCTGCAGCTCGAATTTGTATGAGGAGATGGCTTGTTTTGTTTTTTGTTTGTTTGTTTGTTTTTTTGAGACAAGAGTCCCACTCTGTTGCCCAGGCTAGAGTGAGTGCCGTGGCGTCAGCCTAGCTCACAGCAACCTCAAACTCCTGGGCTCAAGCAATTCTGCTGCCTCAGCCTCCCAAGTAGCTGGGACTACAGGCATGCGCCACCATGCCCGGCTGATTTTTTCTCTATATATTAGCTGGCCAATTAATTTCTTTCTATTTATAGTAGAGACAGGGTCTCGCTCTTGCTCAGACTGGTTTCGAACTCCATTTTTTTTTTATTACAAATTCATGTTATTTTATTTTTTAGTGTTTTGAGACAGAGTCTCGCTTCGTTGCCCAGGTTAGAGTGAGTGCCGGGGCGGGTTTCAAATTCTTGACCTCGAGAAATCCGCCTGCCTCGGCCTCCCAGAGTGCTTGGGAGATGGCTTGTGTTTCTCCTTTTTTTTCTTTCTCCTTTTCCACTGCCTGCAAATAAGGACAGGCAGGTGGTCTCGAACCCAGAGGTGGGCATCACACTTGGAGGAACACGGAGCCGCCCCACCAGCTCAGCACTGCTCACTCTGAACATCCCAAGAGGGAGAAAGAGCGTTCTTCTCATCTACGTCACTGTATGTCGAGGTTCCCTCGTTAAGCAGCTTGGCGTCTGCCCTCATATGTGTGAGAAAGAGAATGAGCTCTCATCTGGTCCGCAGATACCTACGGGGGCCTGGGTGATGCGATTCGCTGCAGTAGGAGCAGAGGCTGGGACGGCGGCTTCCATTGGCGTCACCGGGGAGCCCACAGTGACCACAATACCCCCTGGCCCTGCTTCTCAGACAGGCTGGCCGGGCAAGGGAGCTAAGTGTACACATGCTGCCAGTCCACACCACATGGCGTCCGACGGTAGTGCCACTTTGGTTTGGGGCTAGTCAGGGACTGGCAAACTGGGTCACGCCTTGAAACTGCCTTGGATGCCTTTGAAAAATCCCGAGGTTGAGTGCAGTGGCTCAGGCCTGTAGTCCCAGCAGTTTGGGAGGCTGAGGCAGGAGGATCACTTGAGCCCAGGAGTTTGAGGCTGCAGTGAGCTATGACTGCACCACTGCACTCCAGCCTGGGTGACGGAGTGAGACCCTGTCTCCAAAAAAAAAAAAAAAAAAGAGAAAGATTCCATCCATACCCAGGCTGTACCCTGCTGGGCTGCTCTTTGGGTTGAGAAGGAAGCTCCTAGGAGCCTCCTGTGCCCTTCCCACCCCAGGGTCCTCCCTACCCCATGCCAGGAAGCAGACGGGGAGTTGCTGCTGCTGTCACTGAGGGTGTCGATTTCAGCTAAATTTGCAGGGTGGATGTATGCTCAGACAGACTCAGGGCCAAATGGCATTTATCACCTGACCCTAAACCTTCCCCTCTGAGTGGTGAACTGCCCTGGCAACCTGTGTTCCCGGGAATCAGTGATGTTCCCACCTAGTACCCAATATCTGCTAACCATGTGGCTGTCTCTTCCCTAGTTTTGCTGATAAGTCACTGAGAAAGAAGATGCACAGGGCGTGGTCGTCATGTTATCAAAAGGTGTCTTCTCGGCCGGATGTGGTGGCCCACGCCTGTAACCCTAGCACTCTGGGAGGCCAAGGCGGGTGGATTGCTTGAGGTCAGGAGTTTGAAACCAGCCTGAGCAAGAGCGAGACCCCGTCTCTACTATAAATAGAAATAAATTAATTAGCCAACTAATACATATAGAAAAAATTAGCGGGGCATAGTGGGACATGCCTGTAGTCCCAGCTACTCGGGAGGCTGAGGCAGGAGGATTGCTTGAGCCCAGGAGTTTGAGGTTGCTGTGAGCTAGGCTGACGCCACGGCACTCACTCTAGCCTGGGCAACAAAGTGAGACTCTGTCTCAAAAAAAAAAAGAAAGGTGTCTTCTCCCCACCCTGGGCTGCCTGGTTCCCTTCAGTAAGGTGCTTGGGTCTGTGCCTTGAGCTGCCTGTGAAGTCAGGTGAGGGAGCCGCTGGTGCAAATCCGGTCTTTGTGGATCTTCTTGATAGCACACCTTGAGCAGGAGCCCTGCAGGCTGCCCCTCTGTTGGCCCAAGGGTCCCCCGAGCAGGTAGCCCCCACCAGGGGCTGCTGCTGGACAGGCCACCTTGGGGACATCATTGGCCTTGTGACCTAGTGGGGTGTCCTGCCTCCGTGGCCTGTGTCACTTCAGGGCACCCTTCTCCTCTGAAAGCAGGGACCCCACTTCTGCAGCCGTGCCCCTGCCTGTAGGGCAGTCCGGCACTCTGTAACCTACACATTTCCACGGCCTTGGTGGGAAGCAGCTTCCCTGAAGTGGCCGAGTAGGTTCAGTGCTGAGTCCTCTGAATTCCCTTCTCTTCATGATATCCAGGACTTCCTGGCTTCTTTTTTTTTTTGAGACAGAGTCTCACTTTATTGCCCAGGCTAGAGTGAGTGCCGTGGCATCAGCCTAGCTCACAGCAACCTCAAACTCCTGGGCTCAAGCAATCCTGCTGCCTCAGCCTCCCAAGCAACTGGGACTACAGGCATGCGCCACCATGCCCGGCTAATTTTTTTCTATATATATTAGTTGGCCAATTAATTTCTTTCCGTTTATAGTAGAGATGGGGTCTCGCTCTTGCTCAGGCTGGTCTTGAACTCCTGAGCTCAAATGATCCGCCCACCTCGGCCTCCCAGAGAGCTAGGATTACAGGCGTGAGCCACCGCGCCCGGCCTTCCTGGCTTCTTAACTGTGTGTCTCTCTTTTTTTTTTGAGACAGAGTCTCATTCTGTTGCCCAGGCTAGAGTGAGTGCCATGGCGTCAGCCTAGCTCACAGCAACCTCAAACTCCTGGGCTCAAGCAATCCTGCTGCCTCAGCCTCCCGAGTAGCTGGGACTACAGGCATGTGCCACCACGCCCGGCTAATTTTATTTTGTATATATATTTTTAGTTGGTCAATTAATTTCTATTTTTAGTAGAGACGGGGTCTCACTCTTGCTCAGGCTGATTTCGAACTCCTGACCTTGAGCAATCCGCCTGCCTTGGCCTCCCAGAATTTAACTGTGTTTTAACAACAGCTGCCCTGAATCTAGCATCCTGGAAGTCACCAGCAGCAGCAAGAGGGACCATTGCTGCTAGAGCTGGCTCAGCTGACCCAGACGGCAGAAGGCCTGCTCTCTCGGAATCCGTCCTGTGCGCTTTCCACAGGGCTTTGCTGATGTACAATCAACCTCCTGTGGTCCTCAAGGCTCAGCCTTCCCCCTCGGGGGTGACTTTACTTGCGTGTGGATGTGTTGGGGCCTGACTCTCCAGGTCTCAAGGGCTGGGTTGGCCAGGGGCTCTTGGGAAGTGGGGTTGGGGTCCCCGGCTTACCCCAGGCACCCGTTCCTGTTCTCTAGCCCCGCATGGTGCTCCAGCTTTCATTTAAGACACGTGGACAGGCTGCACGTCCATCTGCTGTGGCTACTTCACAGCCGTCTGAATCCAGCTGCGCCTGGCTTTGGGCTCCCTGTTCTGCAGCCCTGAGAAACGAGATTTGCACCCTCACAAACAGCCTCCCCTCGCCTGTGACGCGTGGTGAGGAGTTTGAGCTCACCACGTGCCTTCTTCAGGTGGTCCGGCTGCATCCCCAGCAACTCCCTGCCACAGGATTCTTTTTTTTTTTTTGAGACACAGTCTCGCTCTGTTGCCCAGGCTAGAGCGAGTGCCGTGGTGTCAGCCTCACTCACAGCAACCTCAATCTCCTGGGCTCAAGTGATCCTCCTGCCTCAGCCTCCTGAGTAGCTGGGACTACAGGCATGCGCCACCATGCCCGGCTAAGTTTTTCTGTATATATTAGTTGGCCAATTAATTTCTTTCTATTTACAGTAGAGATGGAGTCTTGCTCCCGCTCAGGCTGGTTTCAAACTCCTGACCTTGAGCAATCCACCCGCCTTGGCCTCCCAGAGTGCTGGGACTACAGGAATGCACCACCATGCCGGGTTAATTTTTTCTATATATTTTTAGTTGGCCAATTAATTTCTTTCTATTTTTAGTAGAGATGGTCTCGTTCTTGCTCAGGCTGGTCTTGAACTCCTGACCTTGAGCCATCTTCCTGCCTCGGCCTCCCAGAGTGCTAGGATTACAGGCGTGAGCCGTGGGGCCCGGCCTGCCACGGGATTCTTGCATTCCTCACACCCTGTGCCCCATCCATGGCAGGGGACACTCGGTCACCAGAGCCTGGCCTTCCCTGAGGATGTCACACCTGGTGACCACAGGGGAATCACATGAACACAGGGGTAGCCGCCAGGTCTGTGGGCCACTGCATCCTTGTCCCTGAACACACACAGGTCCAACCACACAGGGACCAGGCCACCAACACCAGTTTTCTGGAACGGTCATTGCCTGAAACTCACTATAGAGAGTATGGGAAGGAAACTGGTCACTTGTAACCCTGACAGGAGGCCTGAGCAGGCTCAGGTCTGGGCAGGAGCTGTGTCACTGTGGGACATTCCTGCTGCACCAGGACACCACGGCCACACTGCAGGTTCTGGGCTCCAGCCTTTGCTTTTTTCTTCAAGATGCAAGTGTTGGGCCGGGTGTGGTGGCTCATGCCTGTAATCCTAGCACTCTGGGAGGCTGAGGTAGGAGGATGGCTCAAGGTCAGGAGTTCGAAACCAGCCTGAGCAAGAGTGAGACCCTGTCTCTACTATTAATAGTAGAGATAATAGTAGAAATAATATTTCTACTAATAGTAGAAATAATTCTACATCTGCATTGGTAGCCTTAAGCAAAACAAGAAAAAAATATAAAAAGTAAAATAAATTTAAATAAAAAATAAAAAAAAATAAAGAAATTAATTGGCCAACTAAAAATATATAGAAAGAATTAGCCAGGCATGGTGGCGCATGCCTGTAGTCCCAGCTGCTCGGGAGGCTGAGGCAGGAGGATTGCTTGAGCACAGGAGTTTGAGGTTGCTGTGAGCTAGGCTGATGCCACGGCACTCACTCTGGCCTGGACAACAGAGTGAGACTTTGTCTTTAAAAAAAAAAAAGATGCAAGTGTCGGGCTTGTGTCTGTGGAGCCCTCCCCTCCCAGTGGCCAATGATGGAGAAAAGAGTCTGCCAACTCCATCCCACCCTTGGGAACAGAACCATGACCATGAGTGGCTAAAATGCGACAAATGGCTAAACAACTTAGGAAATAAAAGTTATCCCAAGCACTATACTCTCCCGAAGGTGGCCTCTCCCTCGCAGAGGAGTGGCCGTGGTCGGCGAGGCCCAGGTGGACTCAGACCTGAGTCTGGGACGGGAAGGAGTGTCCTGCACGGCCTGAGCACCTGGCAAGGAGAAGGTGCAGAAACACGGTGGGGGAGTCCTTGGTCTGGCTGCCTGGCAGGACCTCCGGGACTCCTCGACGCACTCGTGTGGACGGGAGGACATCTCTGGAAGGGGAGGAGGCAGGACCTGCCCAGCTCCAAGCCCTTCCTGCGAGAAGCCCCCAGAGCCTCCCACCTGCCTGCACTGCCCTGTTCTATGAGTAGTGGCTACTGCTGGGCTGGCAGGGCCTTCTTGTCCGAGTGGATTAGGCAGGCCCGTGCTCCTGGGGTGGTCCTTGTGGATTCCTGGACTGTCCAGCAGCACAGCCCAGGAGGTCTCTTACAGCACAGAAGTATGCTTGTGTCCAGAATTGATGCCAAGTGTCTCAGGGTCAGGGAGGGCAGGCCACAGATGGAGGGACAAGCCGAAGGAGAGATGTCCCCTGGCCCACTTCCTTTGCCAGGAGTGGCAGTGGGAGGGCCACCTCGCTGGTGTGGGCATGGGGGCCCTAGGAGTCTCCCCTCCTCCGGGAAGTCCTCTGCTGGCCTGGCTCCTGGCCTGGGTCTCTGAAGGTGATGGACTTGCTGCCTACAAGGATCTGGCCTGTCACAGGTCTGGGTTTTCCCCAGGGGTTCGTTTGGGGGGTCCAGAGCCTCAGTGGGGAGCCTGGTTCATGGAGTGTGGGGGGCATCCTGCCTCTTCCTCCTCCTGGCCGGCTCCACCCAGGCCTAACCTCTCAACGGGGGTGGCGGAAGTGAGCCTGGGTGGGTACAGGGCCCGGACGAGCAGGAGCTTCCTCTTCAGAGCCATCTGGCTTCCCAAAGGAGAGCCCAGCGGGGCCATCTGCTCTCCGGACTCCCCGGGCTCTGTTCCTGGCCAAGGCCCAGCCAGGTCCTCTCTCCTGGTGGGTCCACAGGGCTGGTCCCATGCCTGCACCCTTCTGGGGAGCAGAGGGGGGCAGTGGCAACAATGGCAAAACGTCCCAGCTGGGCATTGAGGCATTGCAGCCACTGCTGCTGTCACCGGGAGGGGCAGGACAGACCTTTCTCTTCGGGCCTCGGTCTTCCATTTGCAGAGGAAGGGGCTGGCTCTGCCCAGCCCAGGGAGGTGGGCAGGTGCCTGGGCTCCCTCCACAGACCGTGGGCTCGGGCAGGGATGTGTGGCCCCCTCGCCCCAGCTCAGAGGGCCTGGCCCGCGTAAGGCCCGGGGAGGCGGCGGGCAGTCCGGCAGTACCAGGTCCTGGGCTGGGGGAGGATTTCCTCATCGGAGCCAGGAATGGCCAAAAGGTCGTCCCGGCTTCCTCCCGGCGCGTCATCCGCATGGCTCGGTGGCCCGGGGTGGACCCCAGGCGACGCCGGCCGCGTAGGAGTCCGACGCTTCCCAGCGGAAAATCAGAGACCAGCAGAACGTGAGGCCAAGTCCACACTAGCCCTAAGCCTAGGGAGGTCGCAGTGTCCTCCGTCCGTTGCAGAGGCCGCCGGGGCCAGTCGTAGCAAGAGAGGCGGCCACGCTCGGTACGCGTGTCCCCGCCTGGGCCCGCGCCCCTCCCATGCGGGACGCCGGCAGCTCTGCAGGCCGGGCGCGGCCCTGGGACTCGAACCTGCGGCCTTGGAGCGCCCCAGGCGCGGCCCGGCCCTCGCGCCCGCGCCACCTCCAGGGGGCGCCCCGGCCCTGCCCTCGACGTGCTCGCCCCCCGCGCCGCCGCCCGGGCCGCCGTCCGTCGCCGCGCGCGAGCGTGCGCGTGCCCGCCGGCGCGGGCGTCGTGCGTGCGCGCGCGCGCGGCGGCGGCGGCGCAGAAAGCGGCGCTCGGCGGCTGAGGGGGCTGAGGCGGCGGCGCCGCGGCTCCTCGGCGGCTCCTCGGCGGCTCCGGCGGCTCCGGCGGCTCCGGCTCCGGCTCCGGCTCCCAGCGCTCCTCCGCCCGGGCCCGCCGGCCGGGCCGCTCCCGGCGCCCGGAGATGCCGGCCGTGTCCAAGGGGGACGGGATGCGGGGCCTGGCGGTCTTCATCTCGGACATCCGCAACTGTGAGTGGCCCGCGCCGCTCGGGCCTGCGGGCGGGGGGCGGCCTGGCGGGCGGGCGGGGCCGCAGGTGCGGGTCTGGGGCGGCCCGGCGGGGCGCGGGGG
>VSMD01021201.1:0-22217 GCA_008750895.1 Mirza zaza
CCCCTCCCCTCCCCTCCCCTCCCCTCCCCCACGACCGGTCCGGGCCGCAGCGGGGGCCTCGCCCTCGGGGCGCCTCCCCCGTGGCCTTTCCGCTGTGGTTACTCCCGGGGCTCCAGACGGTGACCCGGGTCCAGGCCGGCCACCGCCGCCAGCCCTGTCCTCCCTCGCTTCCCGGGGCGGCCCGGACCAGTCCGCTCTGAAAAGAGGTTTTAAGATCAAAGATGGGAAAAAGGGAGAAAATTGCCCCTCCCCACGGCCAGCTTGTTCATGATATACACTTGTATGAACAAGCAAAGATAAACAAAAAAGCAAATATAACTTGCCACTAGCCAAGATCACCTCCGCAAAAAAAAAAAAAAAAAAAAAATGAGAACTTTTGGCAGGATTCTGTTTCACCTGATAGAACACAGAAGCAGGGACAAAAGCCTTTTAAAAATACTGAGAACATTAAAAATATGCTTTTGAAGAAATTGGCATTTGTAACTGAAGTGAGCCAAAAGAAAAATTCTGCTGGGGCAAAGTTTAGTGATCCACCTTCTCCCAGCGTTCTTCCACAGCCCCCTAGTCACTGGATGGCAAACGCTGTTGAAAACTGCAACCAAAACAGGGAGCCGATGGCAGTACACTTAAAAACGCTCCTAAAAGTTCAAACTTAGATTTCAGTATGTATGTAAAACCGTTTTTCCCAAATCCCTGGACTCCTTAAAGAAAAATTGGTTGAGAAATGTAAATGTGCCTTGTTGCAACATGCAAGTGCAAAAGATGAGTTTTAAAAATTACAACCAGCTTGTATTGTATTTTATATTTTGTAAATACTGTATAACATGTATTATGTGTATATAATTCACACTTGAAAGGTACATTAACATTGTGTTATGAAAGTATTTATTTTGTCCTGCCCATATGGCAGGTGTTTTGTATATATACAATGGAGAAATTTTAAGTGTGTGCTAAGGCACGTGAGAGATCGATTTATTTGCACAAAGTACTGAGATTTTGTTCAAGTTACAGCTGTCATATCTCAAGGTTAAGATCTAAATGTGAACAGTTTACTAATGCACTACTGAAGTTTAAATCTGCGGTACACTCATTGTAAACGTGGGGTTTGTTTCTCTAAATTGATGTCTGCCTTCTAAACTGTAATTATTGGAAAATTCCTGTTCTCATTTTTACCAAACTTATTTTCTGGTTTTTGGTATATATCCATTCAAAGTTAAAATGCCTCTAATTTTAATGCCAACAAAATTGGTTGTGATCAAATTTGAAAATAATTTGCACTCCTTTTGAAAAAAAATGAATATGAGTATTTTTAAAGAATTTTTAGCTATTCTTGGGTCTTAAAAATGTTTTATTATTTCTTGGATTTTTGTTTTGTTTTGTGTTTTTCCATTCACATGTATATCTATCATCCATAAGCAATTAATTTTTAATGTCTGGTGTGGGGTAGCAATTTTATTATTAGTTAATTAAAATAATTTATCAATTAACAATTTTATTAATTATGAAATTTCTCAATAAATGATAGATATTTATTAAACATTAATATTTGCTTAATATAATTAAAATATATTAATATTTATATAATTTTTACTGGCGAGAAATAATACAATTGACATTTTATTTTGACCTTAATCTAATTAAAGTAATATGTTGACATTTCTAATAGTTAATCCATAAATTGTTTGGGATTTTCTACATAGAGAGTTGAATCAGTTTTCTTTCTCCTTTTCAAATCTTGGTACCTTTTATTTCCTTTACTTGCCTTATTTAATTCTTGAGATCTTCAGTACTATGATGAAAAGAAGTGCTGATAATAGACTTTCTTGTTTTATTTCCAATCTCAAAAGGAAAATCTTTATTATTTAACTATAGTTAATAATATTGTATATTTCAAAATAACTTGAGATCATTTTGAATGTTCTCATGAGCAAGAAAACGATAAGCATTTCAGGAGCTATGAAAGATGGAATACGAGGCAAACTGCAAGGAACAGATAGCTCACTGGGACAAGGCGTGTTGACAGATCATCCAGAAAGAAAAGAGCGAGCTCTAACACAGGTGAGCAGATTTTGTTCCTCAATCCAACAGTCTCTGTCCACTTGGCCTTGGCGCTCCGTTGGTCTAGGTAGATAGGTGCCTTTCTGTTGATGGAGTCATCTCCACTTCTTTATAGAATCAAAGTAACTTTTTCAAGATTTGGAAATAGGTTTCGCCATGTGTGATTTTTTTTCTCTTAAAATTACAACTTTTCTATTTCTAAAAATTCAAACAATTTAGGCTCAATTCAGCTATGAACACTAATCCAGGTTTTTAGTAGATGGCTTCACAGACTGTAGACTTCTTATCCCCTAAGCCAGTGACTCTGTACTTATATTCACAGAGACGCCAGAACTAAGTACTGACAAAGACTCTTTCAACTGTACCCACAATGGGTCTGCTGAGCATTGAGGAGGTTGTCTATTCTAGAATTCACAAACCACTTACCACAACAAGCAACCTTCAGGGACAGCACTCAGCTCTCCTGGAGGTGTAGCCAGTCCTCACTGGGCTCATTTACTGGCAACATCTCCACATCGCTGCTCTCCGTGCCCACAGCAGCCACTCCCATATGGGGCAGTATCCCAGGAGAAGATCTGGGAGGTGAAGTCATTCTGCTGCAGCTGTCATCCTTACACAAAACCCAGGATCTGACAGTGCTGTCCAAACTGTCCCCCAGAGCTTGGTGCCATCATTAGAAATGTCAATACACCCAACTGCATTTATGTGGCCCTGGAACTGTCTCACTAATGTCTGGTTGTGCAGGTCTGTGACATCACAGCGTGAGCAGCAGACCTTGGAACTCAGGCTGATGGCCAGGGCATAGCAGGCAGCAGCTGAGGATGTCAGTTCTGCCTTGATCATCAGGTCTGACCTGCCAGGTCTAAATGGGCAAAGTACTGGCTTCCCCTCTCACTGCCAGAGTGCTGCCAGCAGTTAGCAATTATAGAGATGGATATAATTATCTTTATTCAGACAGTCAAGCTGAGAGACAGGATTCTTATTGCCAGGGGGTTGATGTCCCAGACCTTTATGCAACCCTTCCCACTCATGTACAGGTGTCTCGTGGGGTTGTGGATGTTCCCTCTGGTTAAGGGTGTTGATCTGGTGAGCATTCTGGGGGATTCCAGGTCCAAAGAGGACATGAGGGTAAAGGGAGCAGGCTGCATCTGACCCGTTCCAGTAATGGGGAATGAATATGTAGCTTTTCACCCCAGAATTCCTACCAGGTTTGGAGGGAGGACAGGTACTCTCATGTGAGGGAGAGGATCAAACCCACCATTGGGAAGCACACTTATGCCACCCCTGCAGCCATGAGGCTTATTGGGGGAAACATGATGTGCAGCCTTTTGTAAGTGGCACTCGGGCTGGTCAGCTTGCTGTTCTTACTAGCATGGGGGACCATCCCAAAGGGAGCACTGTTCAGAGCTGGGCATTTACAGGGGAGTTCTCAAACCAGCTGCCACTTGGTTAATGAAATGGTCCGTGGCTGGAGTCTTGTTGAGGCCTGGACAGAGTCATGGAGTGGCACTTATGTCCAGCACTGGCACATCACTTTGAGGTGTCGGTGTGCTGTATTCCAGAACAGGCCTGCTGGCTTTTTAATGCAAGCTCATTTCTTTGGATATCAAAGAAGTGGAACTTCCCAAGGTGACCAAGGAGGCTGGGCTGTTACATACGTCTTTCTTTGGCATGGAATTTTTTAGTTTGATTTTCCAGAGGTGAATGGGCAGTGATTGTTTTTTGAGAGAGTCCTCAAGAGACACAGCCACAACTAAGTTGTCACAATTTTTGTAACCATCACTGGTGAAAGCTAGAGTTCTCATCATCCACCTTTCTTTTCTTGAAGTAGTTGGAAAACTCAGCCACATTTTCTCATTTATCTGTGCCTTTTAGACTGTCTGGGACCAAGAGGGAATTACTTGTACTCGACACTCTGTCTCTGCGGTGCTCTGCATAGTGGTGCTTCTTGTCATCTTTTATTGCCAAGTGAGACTGCCCAGTCAGAGCACTAGACAGTGCCAGAAGGTGGGCACTGCCCCAGATGGGCAGGATTTCTGGAGGCTGAAGTCCATAAGGGTGGCACATTAGGGGTACTGGTTGTCTGCGGCATTGTCATAAACACTGAGCTTGCAACTGCTGTTGCACAAGGATGACATTCAACTCTGCCATGGTCACTGGTTTGGCAGGCCTGGGCCACCTGTTGTTGATGTTACTGAGACAGAGATGGGATGATTTGTGCACAAGTCACATTCAATTTCTTGGTGATTTCAGTCTGTGCATTTCAGTGTTTAATCCATATGACATCTCATAATAAATCACATAGTGGCTTCTCATTTCTGTGTTTCACTTGCCAGTTTCTCACATTCCACTTTAAGGTGGTGATACTGCACCTGCAGGAACTGAAATGTCTCCTTAATCTGGTCCAGGGACTCCAAGATAGTGAACTTGAAGGCTGGCCTACAGCTTGGTGTCTGGTGTCAATGGAAAAGAAGCAAAATTCTATAAAATAATTTAAAGAGGTTTATTCTGAGCGAAACTTTGGACCACGTCCCAAGCAATTCGCAAGAAGCCCTGAGCAAGTGAACTTGCCATGGTTGGATTACAGTTTTGTTTTATTCATTTTAGGAAGACAGGGTTTCCAGGTAAATCATAGATCGATATGTGGCAGGCATACATTGGTTTGGCATGAAAGTGTGGGACATCTCATAGGAAGGGTGGTTACAAGTTATAGGGTTGTTTAAAGACTCTTTAACTTGTAGTTGGTTAAAGAAATGAAGCTTTGTCTAAGAATTGGAATGTTTTAAGTTAAGGAAGTCTGCTAATCAGAGACAAGCTACCTATTTGTTGTGTAATTTGAGGACCTGCAGGTTTCTCTTACATAGACTTAGGCCTGATAATGAGTTACAAAGAATATCTCCAAGAAGGGAGGGGTCCATGATAAGGCACCTCTGATCTCCCTTCTCATGGCTAGTAACTGAGGTTTAGGGTATCCCCTTGGCCAAGAGGGGGTCCATTCAGTCAGCCAGTGGAGGGCAGCCTTATGAATTTACTTCAGTTCACACACCCCATCTTGCCTAGGCTCCTGTCCTGGGTGAACAAATCTGGATGGGCTGCTCTCCTTTGCTCTTCTCCTGGTCCGAGTCCTCTCCAGGTTTTGCTGTGGTAGCACAGGCTAACTGGACACACAAACCCGGCACTTTTGGGGGACTCCCGCAGGTCATGGCTTCACCTTCTGCCAAGTGCTAGTGGGCTCCTGGGAAGTGGTTGGGAGCAAGGTCAAGGCTGCCACGGAGGCTCCAGGTGGGGAGTGAGGGATGACTGGGGGGATATGTAAGACGCACTGGGAAGCAGCTTGGCAGGCCCCCTGTGACCAGCGCTTAGTGTTCCCCATGGTTGCACAAACCCTTGGGACCCAACACGGCTGCTCCACAGGGGACAGTCCCACAGGCGCCCTCTGCTCCCCCAGCCCATAACACATCAGGGCTCTGTGCCACACCTGCACCCTGCAGGGCTGGCCTGGCCACTCTGGACCCCTCCTCCAAGCCGCCTTCTTCCTTGATCTCTTTTCTTTCCTTCCTGGGGCTCTCTGCAAAGCACACTCCAGCCCACTGCAAAGTTCTTGCAGGACTGCAGCGCCTGAAGGGTTGTGGTCACCAGGGACAGCTGAGGTCAGCGTAGGTGGCGCGGGTCCTGCCCAGCAGTGCCAGCCAGTTTGGGGCTGGCACAATCGCTGCCTGGAGGACATGGGGCAGAGGCAACCCACAGCTGCTGTGATTCCTGCTGTTGCAGCCCTGGCTCCCACAGGCTTCTAGTGCTGGTTAGATTAACACACTTATGCATACCTTGCTACCTAGTTAACTAGTGCCCTCCCTGCCCTGCCCTGCAGGGGATGAGGCCACCAGCGGGAAGCCAGACAATAGCCTGTGTATAATTCACAATCACTCATCAGTAAAGTGTGAGGATGCAATGAAAGAGTATAATATAAAGTAAATTTTAAAAATCAAAAATACAATTAGTAACAAATAAAATGGAAAATGTGCAGTCTATATAAACAAAATAATAAAGCATTCCTGAAATATATGAACAAAGATTTAAACACATGGAGAGTCATATCTTGTTCTTGGATAAAAACAAAATCAATAATATAAAGAGGTCCTTTATCCTTGAGCTAACTTCAACATTTCATTTGATCTCGTAATAGATTCTGTCAGCTTTTTTAAAGCTAGCAATGATATTGCAAAATGTAAGAACAAATGGAAGAACAAATGTATAAGGATAGTCAAAATTCCTGAGGAAACACACAATGAGGTTTTCTCTCCCATAAGAAATTAAAACACATTAAAATATTCCATAGTTAGCAGTGTGGTGTTGATGAAAGTAGACAGATCAAGACAGCAGAAAAATCCCCAAACCTACCAAAGTGCATAAGAAAAGCAATAAAAATATACAACCTTTACCAAATCTGAAATTTTAAAATGTTTGTCATCAGATAGTTTCCAATTTTGAATACGATATATATTATTCATAAGTAGATATAACCTTTTTTTTTTCTTTTTTTGAGACAGAGTCTCTCTCTGTTACCTGAGGCTAGAGGGCCCTGGCGTCAGCTGAGCTCACAGCAAACTCCAACTCCTGGGCTCAAGTTATCCTCCTGCCTCAGCCTCTCTATTAGCTGGGACAACAGGCATGCGCCACCATGCCTGGCTATTTTTTTTTTTTTTTTTAAGTTTTTGTGGTTTGGCTAATTTCTTTCTATTTTAGTAGAGATGGGGTCTCGCTCTTGCTCAGGCTACTTTTGAACTCCTGACCTTGAGCGATCCTCCCGCCTCGGCCTCCCAGAGTGCTGGGATGACAGGCGTGAGCCACTGCGCCCAGCTGGGATATAACCCATATACAAGGTTAAATGCCAACGTCCTCCAGGCAGCCCCAAGTCCCAGTGCAGAGAGAGAACCCTGGTTGCTGCCATTAGCAGGTGGGATCACATATGTCAGTCAGGGGTCTAAGGGGTGTGGCCAGGGGCCCTACCCAATCAGAAATCCTGGGACTGGAACTGTCCAATCAGGCACGCAGAGGGAGGGCGGGACTTCCGGGGCCTGGCCTGACCTTTGTCTACTGCGGTCCTTCACGCTCCCGTTTGTCTGCAGTGCTCCTTCTTTGCTTCAGGAAACTCAGGTGACCCTCAGCCTTTGTCAGCCTCTGACCTGCGGGTTCTGAAACGTCTGCAGGAAGGATCCCTGGGCACCAGGGAAGTCGGAAAATGGTGAGTGAGCGGGGCCGGGTGTGCTAGGGCGTTTGAAACCCAGCGGAACTGGCTAGGGCAGGACCCGGGCCCCCCGGACGGACCGGCGTCTGCAGACGGACGCACCAGGCCGGCTTGGCCCTCAGTCCCTGCGGCCGAGAGCGGGCTTGGGCCGCAGCCGGAACCAGTACCGGGACTTCCGGGACCTGGCTTGGCCTTTGTCTCCTGCGGGTCCTCCACGCTCCCGTTTGTCTTTTAGTGCTCCTTCTTCTTCGCTTCGGGAAACTCAGGTAACCCTCAGCCTTTGTCAGCCTCTGACCTGCGCGTTCTGAAACGTCTGCAGGAAGGATCCCTGGGCACCACGGAGGTCGGAAAATGGTAAGTGGCGTCCTGTGTCATCCTCCCAGGCATCTGTGTCCCGTGGGAGCGTCCGAGTGGTTCCGTGGTGCAGCCCCGCGTCTCCCTACGTTGTGCGCGACTGCGGCAAGGTCAACAGGGAGGATTTCGGCTGGGGTGCGGGGTTCACGCGTGGGAGGAGAGGCTGTAGGCCCTGCGGTCTCGGCACTCCGCTCTCGTGTAAAAAATTAAACAAAGCATCGCTTCAAAACATGATAGAGTTTATTAAAGCAAACTATGATTTATGAATCAGAGACCAATCTTCCACAGTTTGTTTTTGGGGTCCACCAGAGGGGCTTGAAACAAATACTTTTATAACGTGCAGGAGACAGCAAACCAAATTCAAGAATTGAGTGGTCACAGTTCTGTAGTCGTTATATCGTCATATAAAAGAGTGAAAAAAGTAGATTTCAGAAAAACTATCTATTGTATTTTAAAAACCTATTATGTACCTATTTTCTTCCCCAGAGTGAGTGTATTAGATCTCTGAGGTCTGTTGCTTATTTGCAGGTGATTTTTAATAGAATTTCAGGGCTTTGCTTTGGCAAGTATACCCAGGAATTGAAATAGAAACAAATCTTTGTTCCATTTTGGTTGCAGAAAAATGAATACATTTCCAGAAGAAAGTTTTGGGCAAAAATTAGTGAATGACAAAGATTCACCACAACACCTATTTCTTCTCCTTTTTTGGGGGGGGGGTGTGTGTGGAGGATTTGTGACAGTGGATCACTCTGTTTTGTGTCCTGTTATCTGCATGTTGGAGTTTAACGATAAAGCCTATGAGATGGGATTTGACAACTCTTAGAAGAGTTCACATGCCATTGTTTACTAAATGAATTGTTATCATGAAAATAATAATTAAATGACCTGCTTATTGTCTAAAATAGATACTTTCGGTTTTCTTGTGGAAGTATGAAATTTAAGTGCCTTACAATTTCTGTGATATTATGATAGATATATTTTGGTTTTTATCCATGATTCCTGGCTTTCAGCTCCTGTAGGCCTTGTTATTTGCTAACTGACTATTGCAATATTCTTATTTTTTGTTGAGATATTTGGCTTTTCTTTCTTGGTTCCTGAAGTAGTTCCTGAATGGTAAAGGTGAAAGACAATCTTTTGTTGTTTACAATTAGCGGATCAAACACATCTGAGCTTATGTTAATGAGGCAATTTATGCAAAACTCACAGAAACCCCTGGGTGGGAGACTGCTTTCCCGGTAAACCAGGCATTTGCTTAGAGGGATGGAATTTTCAGTCCCAAAGTCACAACCTTTGGGGAGCAGCGAGGGGCTGAAGGTTAAGTGGATTGTAAATGACTTATAAACTAAGTAAACTTATAAACTAAGTAATGATGAGATAAACTAATCATGCTTATAAATGAAGCTTCTATGAAAACCCCAAAGGACAGTGTTTGGAGAACTTCTAGATAGCTGAACAAGTGGTGGTTCCTTGAAGTAGGGAGCCTGTCAAGGGCTTGAATCTGTGCACCCCTTTTCCCCATACCTTGCCCTGTGTATCTCCTCATCTGGCTTTTTGTTTATATCTTTCAAGATATCCTTTATAATAAACCAGTGAATATAATAAGTATTTTCCTGAGCTTTGTGAGCTGGTCTAGGAAATTAATCACATATACAGAAGAGGTCATGGAACTCCTACTTGAGGCTGTTCTATCAGAAGATTTGGAGTCCTGAACCTGCAAGTGGTAGTTGAAAGGGGGGATAATTTTGGGGGTTGAATCCTAAACCTGTGTGATTTGACACTATCTTCAGTCAGATAGTATCATATTGAGCTGTATTTGAGGACATTTAGCTGCAAATTTGATTGCTTGTTTGTTATTAGGGAGAAATTTGTACACATTTATCACATAAATCTGTGTTGATTGTTGCGGTGTGAGAACAGAGGAAAAACATTGTGGTTTGAGTATTCTTCCCTTCAGAATTTTTCTCTCTTCTATAAAACTATACACTGAGTTTAAGTAATTTTGCTAGATTCTTCAAACACTGGGTATTCTTTTATTTACGATGAAATGAGTAACCCTGAATGAGAAGCAGAGGCATGGAACCAGGGCCTCCAAGCTGAGGCCAATCTTGAGCGAGCAAAAGGCGGTCATTGAAGGCTCTGTGAGTTTTCCCTAAGGGTCCTCAGGTGTTCTGGCCTACTCATGCCAGCCACGGAAGGAGCCCTTTATGCTTAGAGAAGCTACAGAACCCTGGAAAGATGGGAGCTGGGACCCACTGGAAGGTTTGGTTGGTTTAGGGACAGAAAACTGTGTGATGCCCCTTCTGTGAGTGCAACTGTTATTGTCCTGGGACTGTCTTTAGACATTGGAAAATATAACAATTTCAGATTTAGGTGAGAAGTGACTTGATTGTGAAGGAGTATTGCAACTGTGGGAAGCACCAAATATAACATCTGCAAGCATCTCAGAGGTTAGGCAGAAAGGGGCTTCCTTTTATAGGAAAGAGTAAATGAGATTAGAAACAGCATTGGAGGTAGATGTCAAGATGTCAGGTGGCATATTAGGTGGTAAATCAGAGAATGATCTACCCTGAATTGAGACTATTCTTAGGAGGGGCAGAGAGTGGGGTTATATACTGGTTAAGGCTGAGGGGGGATTACAGTTCAGGGGCCTGGCAAAAGGAGAGACACTTAAGTCACATTTGGTTAGCAAGTATTCTTTTTAGACTAGTAAATATAGAATTGGCCATCTAATTGTTTATGAATCAAAAATGGGAATTTTTAGGGTCTGTGTCTGGCTTTGTGATAGGTAAAACAGGGAGCATCATCTAAGTCATAACATAAAGGATTTTTCTTTGCAGTGAGCTGCTCTTAATGAACAAAATGGATGGGAGATTTCTTTAATCATAGCTATTTATTTACCAGCATTAGTTTCTAGCGCCATCTTGCCCCACCACTTTGTTTTGCACTACACATCTCTTCCATTTGGCCATTCCTGTGTGTACCAATTCTAATAAACTGGAAAGTATAATTAAAGTGTTTTGCTGAGTTCCATGAGTAGTTATATCAAATTAGTGAAGTTGAGAAGGGAGTTATGGGAATGCTCAATTTATAGGCAGTTTAGAAGTGTGAATTATTATAAGAGACATTGATCTTCAATTTAGCAGCACAGGGACTGGTCAACAATACCTCCCATGATTCCCTTCACAAGATTAGACGAGATATTTTTTTAATGGTATTTTCAATAAATATACTTTTTAGGGTGCAAGTCATGATCTTTAGTGCCAACATGTCCTGGGAGCTTGATGTTAAAACAATGTTTAATTAAAATTAATTAATGTTTAATGTCAAATTTTTAGTGAGAAGTTTTACAAGGCCTTGGCAGTAATAAAGAATATTACCTTTAAGGAAATCTGCTTTGTATGCTACTTAATGCATGTCCATGGGCCTTCCTAATCTTATTTTATTTTATTTATTTATATTTTGAGACAGAGTCTCACCTTGTTGCCCAGGCTAGAGTGAGTGCTGTGGCATCAGCCTAGCTCACAGCAACCTCAAACTCCTGGGCTCGAGATCCTACTAGCTCAGTCTTCCGAGTAGCTGGGACCACAGGCATGCACCACCATGCCCGGCTCATTTTTTTGTATATATATTTTTAGTTGGTCAATTAATTTCTTTCTATTTTTTAGTAGAGACGGGGTCTCGCTCAGGCTGGTTTCAAACTCTCGACCTCTAGCAATCCGCCCACCTCGGCCTCCCAGAGTGCGAGGATTACAGGCTTGAGCCACCTCGTCCGGCCCCTAATCTTATTTTAAAGGAAGAAAGTTGATGTTTAACAAAGGGGCTAGAACATAAGTTAAATGTTTTTAAATTAAAAGTTTCTGTAAACTTTCTCAGTTGATTTTTGTATTACCCCATTTATGTATTCCACCAGTATGGAAGATTGATGGTGGTGTGTGCAATGGAAATGCTGAAATGTCTGCCATATGTTGCAAATAGACTGAATTATTTTACTGGTGAAAGGAGTTTCTCAGTCTCTGTGAAGCTCATAAGGTAAAGGGTCATAGTTCAAGCACAATCAACAAAGTGAGACAGAGTCTCCTTCTGTTGCTTGGACTAGACTGCCATGGTGTCAGCCTAGCTGATAGCAATCACAAACTCCTGGGCTGAAGCAGTTCTTCTGCTTCAGCCTCCTGAGGAGCTGGGGCTACAGGGTAAAACCACCAGGCCTGGCTAAATTTTCTATTTTTAGTAGAGATAGGGTCTCACTCTTGCTAGGCTGGTCTTAAACTCCTGAACTCAATCGATCCTCCCACCTCAGCCTCCCAGAGTGCTAGGATTACAGGCGTCAGCCATTGCACCTGGCATTGTCCCGTTTTCTTTTTCTTACAGTTTACTTAAAAAGGTGAACCAAAGTTTTTTTATTATCCCCTATTCATATTTGATGAAAATCTTGTTAAAATGCAAAAGCCAAATTTCATTCTGGTATTATTGTATTATTAATATTAAACTTCATTTTAATGAAATCTTATAAACAAATTTATCCAACCTCAATCAGCTTTGACCACACAAAGTAAGATTTGTATACATCTTTTATAACATTACAATCTTTCTATTCTCTTTCTTTCTGTAATTTTCTGTAGTCACTCAGTTTATTTAAATTTTTTCTTTTAGTCTTTCAATTTAATTCAGTCTTTAAATAATTTAAGCCAAAGTTACTTTTGTAACCAGAAACTACATCTTCATGTCTATTTTTGTAACCATTTGCACCAAAAAATTACATGTTTTAGATGAATGAGATATGGCAAGTCTGTTCATTTGTTCTTTACTTTCTGTCTTCTTTCTCTCTTTTTTCTTCATTTTTTTAAAGATAGGGTGTTACTGTTGCTGGGCTAGAGTGAAGTAGCATCATCAGAGCTCACTGCAACTTGGAACTCCCCAGTCTAGTGATCTCCTCTCCTCAGCCTCTAAGTAGCTGGGACTACATGCTCATGCCACCACACCCGGATAATTATTCTGGTTTTTTGTAGAGATTTTGGGGTCCAGAGCTGAAAGAGAGACACAGGAAGGCTCATGTGTAGCAAAATGCTGTTTATTTTGAGCATCTGGATGCAGATAGGTGGACGCCGAAGAAAGTGTCCACAAGAGCAAAGGGGAGACCCTTGGGTTTTATAGGGGGTTTCTCCAGGAGCGGGGGAGTAAGTAATGGGCCAGAACGGCCTCTCGTTATAAACACAAGCAACTAGCTAAGACCCTGCCCTGGTCAAATCCATCCTACAGTTCCAGGGAGGTCCTTATCAGGAGAGAGGGGGAGGGGTAAACTTCATCCCTATGGGGGAGGGTGGAAAGCAATGCTGGCTGCAGCTGTCAGATTTACAGCATGGGGATTCTCCAGACTCCTGTGGCTGTTGTTTTACAAGCCTAAGTTTTGCATAACCACACTCTGTCCTATGTATATTCTTGGGTTCCCACCTGGAAGAAACCTAACACTCCACACTTTTTATTATCACATATATTAAAATGAAGGGTACAATATGGGTAAAAATTAAAAAGATTGGGAAGCGGTCATTGTCTTTCTGACTGCTTTTTGTTTTTTGTTCCTGGAGATCTCCTTATCTTTGAAATGTAGTCAGGCCCATTGCAAGGGATGTGATCTTTGTCCCTGAGATGTGGTTTTGGGCAGGAAACAAAGGCCTGGAGTTTACCCCCTGCAGTCTGTCCAGGTTTTCTGGAACACTTTGAGGCTTTAAAACAAATTCTAAAAGCTGTGAGCTGAGGAAATGTAAAGACAAAGATTTACGTTTCTTTTCTGGGCTCTTTTAGGTGTTGGTGAAAAGAGAGTCTCAGCAGGTTGCCTACTAGTTTGGGAGAGATAGTAAAGAGTAGGGAGGGCTTAGAGTTGATCTTTAGTTGTTATTTAGAAAATTAGGAGATTCAAGATTGCCCTAACAGAGTCTTGGCCAGCCTGGTCTTAGACTCCTGGTCTCAAGTGAACTTCCGGCCTCAGTTTCCCAAAATGTCAGGATTGCAGGTGTGATCCACCACACCTGGCTTACATCTTATTTTCTTGATGTATTCTGTGTGCAGAATTGTTTCTCTTTTTCTAGTTTTAATTACCACATATGAGTCAAGATTTTAAGTCTCAGTAACTTTAATTCATAGTGAAAACCTAAGAAGTAGAAAAGTTTAACTGTGAATCACATACTAACAATTTATGAATAGTCATTTTATAGTTTTTTAGAAATGTAGGCTTTGTAATGGAATAATTTTTCAGTGTGGAATAGAACATATTTACTAACATATCTAAATAAATATCTTTTTTCTCTGAAATAAAAAGCCAAAAGTATCCAGACTCATATTTAGTAATTAATGTCTTAGTATTATATCTTATTTGGAAATGATTTACATACTCAACAAATATCCACTATTTAATTTATGTTAGCAAAATTCTAAAGGTATAGTTACCAAAAATATTTGAGAAAACTTTAAGTAAACATATTTTGAAACATTATTATAACTTGATTTATAAGATTTTATCCATTTATGTCTATTTATTCAGTCTTAACAATTATGTTTATAAAAATCTCATGAGCCTTTAGATAAGTTTAGCCATCATCTTTTTTTTTTTTCTTCCAGACTGAGTCTCGCTTTGTTGCCCAGGCTAGAGTGAGTGCTGTGGCGTCAGCCTAGCTCACAGCAACCTCAAACTCATGGGCTCAAGCGATCCTTCTGCCTCAGCCTCCCGAGTAGCTGGGATTATAGGCATGCGCCACCATGCCCGGCTAATTGTTTCTCTATATATTAGTTGGCCAATTAATTTCCTTCTATTTATAGTAGAGACGAAGTCTCTCTCTTGCTCAGGCTGATTTCAAACTCCTGACCTTGAGCAATCCGCCCCTGCCTCAGCCTCCCAGAGTGCTAGGATTACAGGCGTGAGCCACCGCGCCCAGTTGCCATCATCTTAAAGTTGAACTTTATATTAACCATTTTTATATTCCTGCATGGTAGACAAATACCATAAAAGCAATAACCTTAAAGCTATAAGAAATACATATTTTGCTGTTAAGTCAGAAGGCATAGTTGTTTGCAGTAAAGTAAAAATACTGGTCATATTGATATAATGTATAGTTATTTTCATTTATTTGAGTTTGCTTTTAGTTTTAGGGTTTGCGTTTTAGTTTTCTTTTTTAAATATGCATGCATAACCTTCACTCGAATCAACTATTCCACCACCCTGCCTTTTTCACTCCACAATATGTCATGTCCATTGCTCCATAAAGGCATACGGAGACCTTTCTCTTTTACCTTCATGGCTGCAGAGTGTTTTACCATGAGGATGTCCTGGGACTATAAGCCTGTGCCATATTAATGGACAGAGCTATACATTTCCATATTTTGCAATGACAAATAAAGCCACAGGGGATAACCTCGAAAATATTTTCTTTTTTTTTTTTTTTTTTGAGGACAGAGTCTCTCTCTGTTGCTTGGGCTAGAGTGCCATGACATCAGCCTACCTCACAGCAACCTCAAACCTGGGCTCAAGTGATCTTTCTGCTTCAACCTCCCGAGTAGCTCGGACTACAGGCATGCAGCACCATGCCCAGGTGGTATGGGCATAATTTTTTTCTATATTTTTAGTTGTCCAGATAATTTCTTTCTATTTTTAGTAGAGAAGGGGTCTAAACACCTGACCTTGAATGATCTACTCGCCTCAGAATGCTAGGATTATAGGTGCAGGCTTCACTCTTTAGGGGTCTTTTCCTCTTAGGCTTCCAGAATAAATAATTACCTTCAAATATAATAGTCCTAGAAAACCCTAAGGGATTTGATGACATTGCTTGTGATTATGGTATAAAATAGACGCCCAAAATGGTGTGACTAGGTTGAAGTTACAGAAGCTCTGAGAGTCAAGTTTCTCATGGGAAGATGTAGGAAAGACAGAACTCAATATACGTGAACAGAATAGAGGTGAGAATCCTAGGGCCGTCTCCCTGCCCCACCCTGCCCAGATCCACCCTTTTCTGAGCCTTGTTGAGGTCTGGTCCTATGTTGGATTCTCCCTGCTTATTAGAGGAGATCAGAGTTTTGCATGTCTTCTCCTGCTGTCTCTCCAGAGCTGGTGCTTACAATTTTCTCAAACTCAAAAGCAGATAAATAAGGGCAAAGGAATATTGTTTGGGGTCCTTAATTTCTTTAGTTTTATTAAAACCTGTGTTTCTAGAGAAACAATTCAGAAACTTGTTTTGTATTCCCTTACATTGAGTAGTTGCTCCACAAGTTACAAGACAGTAAATATAAACATAATGAAAAATCCCTCTGAACTACAATCCACCTTTCCTTTCTCTATCTCTTCCATCTGTTTATATTTAGCTTTTCTTCTATACATTTTCCTTTTAAAATCATGATAGATAAAAGAAACAGTATGGGCCCATCACCTAAATCCTGGGAATTGTGGGGCATTTAGTACCCACCCCCCAGTTTATTATGAGAACTAACTCCCAAACTTGGACTTTGCCAGCACTTTAACACAGGGATCCACAAGCTATGGCGAGTTGTAGAATTATTGTGTTATATATTACAATGTAGTAAAATGAAATTCACAAAAAAATGCAATGTGTCTGAATCACTCCCAAACCATCCCCCAAGTCCCCAGTCTGGGGAAAAATTGTCTTTCTTGAAAACGAGCCCTGGTGCCAATAAGGTTGGGCACCACTGCTGCAGCCTACTGGTGAACACATCGTACATGCTCTGTAAATATGGCATTAAGGCATGGCACATGTTGTTTTCCAAATGCAGACTTACTCAGACATTGCTGCCTTCTCTAGCCTCTGTAAACCTTTAAGAGAATGCCAAGTTTCAGGATGGCAATTGGTGGTCTTCACTTTGGACCAAAAGTATTTTTGCCATAAGCGTGTCAGGTGTGATGCTCTCTGTGCACTGTGCCTGCTGCCTCTAGCTGAGTGCTTCTCATAGCAGCGGGTCAGTGTCAGCATTCACAGGGGACTTTTTCAAGGAGCCAATTCATGAACCCCTTCCATGGCTGTAGAATCTCATTACTTAGAGTGACCTCGATATTACCCGGTGATTTATGCGTACGTTCTAAGAGATTCTCCATCCAGGCACCATCACCTGTGCCGTCTCCCACAGTGTGTCTGTTGGTCTTGGTGGGAGCATTGATGTGAGTTTAATGAAGTGCCTCATGTGATGCTAAGCTGTGGCCAGGGTACAGTACAAGGGCTCTGAGATATATCCGTGATGCTTGAATTCAGACTTTGTTCCAAAGGAAGGTCACACGGCCTGCTCTGCTTGTGTTTTGTAGGGGCAGGTCAGTGTGGTCCATATTCTCACTGCTGCAGCAAAAATTGCTGGTGACTTTGGCAGGGGAGGGGAGCTGAGGGCATGATAGAAAAAAACTCAGATTTTGATCTTTATGTTGGATCTCATGCCTCCTAACTCTCTCCTGTGATAAAAGACAGGGAAGTGTGAATTTTTTCTGCACTTCATGGTCCTTCTGCTATGGGTGTGGAGGTAGCAGGGAACAGGGTTGTGCTAACACCTTTAGATGCATATTCTCAGATACAGGTGTGCTCTTTCTAGATACTCTTAACTAAGAAGGAATTTCAGAGAAGGAGGAAGATTTTCCCCTTTTTTCTTTTTTTGAGACAGAGTCTCGCTTTGTTGCCCAGGCTAGGGTGAGTGTTATGGCGTCAGCCTCGCTCACAGCAACCTCAAACTCCTGGGCTCAAGCAATCCTCCTGCCTCAGCCTCCCGAGTAGCTGGGACTACAGGCATGCACCACCATGCCTGGCTAATTTTTTCTATATATATTAGTTGGCCAATTAATTTCTTTCTATTTTTAGTAGAGACGGGGTCTCGCTCTTGCTCAGGCTGATTTCGAACTCCTGACCTCGAACAATCTGCGTGCACAGCCCCCTTTTTTTCTTAATGGTAGTCTGAAAAATACTTTTTCCCCTATATACCAGAGCCTTCTTTCCATCCAGGCTTATACACCATGAACAATTGTCACCATAAATTTAAAGCCTGCAATATTAAAAATATTCCCTTTATGGCTGTTGAACATCTTGGAAGCAGAATCTTGGATGCCCAAGATTACTGTTGAAGATGAGTTCAGTCCCTAGGATATTAAGAAGGGGAACATGTACTGTTTAGGTTCTATCTAGATGATCCATCAGTTGTGTGCAGAACAAGATTAATTGTTGAGATAACTCAGAAAGTTCTGAGAAAAAGAATAATTAGAAGAAACTTGCTCTCTAGGATACTAATGAAAGACTATTTAAATACATTATTAGAGATTACAGAACATGAGAGATATCTGTAGCTTGAACTTTGCATAAAACTGATGTTAATGATTAGATTCCAATTATAATGTGCTTTTTTCCTTTGGCCAAAAATATCAAAATATCACAGCAGTGATGGTATGTCTGTGTGCATTGACACCTGATAGTAATTTGTTGTATTATATTTGATATTAATTTTATTCACTTGGTTAACATGTTCTCTATCATTTTTCTAGATAGAGTTAATTATTTTTTTCTTAATTATTAAGTACCTTGTGAAGGTTTACCTAGTGATGGGCATAAACGATCACATTTTATCTGGAAACTCCCCTTTTGTTTTTAGATTCCCTTTGCATATAACTTACTTTGGAAAGTAAAGGCTCTCATCTTGGTTCCTGGTCAGATGAACTGAGATAAAGCCAGGCTCTGCTGTATACTGAATGTTTGAAAAATATTCCCTTTTCACCAGAAGCAATGATGTCACTGCTGAGCTTGTTGGAAATTCAGAAACTCAGGCTTCACCCTAGATTTTCAAAATCAAAATCTGTATTTTAAGAGGATTTCTAGTTCATTGTTGTACCTATTGAAGGCTTTGCAAAATTTAAAAAGCATTAATGCCTTCTAACTCAACATGACTTTTCTGTCTGAAAAATAGACACAACTTATCCAGTGGCATGTAAATATAGTACTCAAAAATATAAATGCCTGTGTTGGTGACCTGAATTTTATACCTTATCATTCAGAAAACTATAATATCTACACAAGTTTTGTGGACCTTATGTCATCCTCTCTACTCAGAGTCAGATAACACATTAGAGAACATTTCTGTGTTATAAATTGTCTTTTTGAATATTTCCAGTTACTTATTTGCGTCAGAACCAGTTCTCTTTACTCTGTTATTTCAACAGCACTGAAATTAAGAATTCTCCACATGACCACTTGGTAAAATATGTTTTGCTTTGTTTTGTTTTGTTTTTTCAGGGATTGTTGACATTCAGGGATGTGGCCATTGAATTCTCTCTGCAGGAGTGGGCATGCCTTGACAATGCTCAGCGGAATTTGTATAGGGATGTGATGTTAGAGAACTATGGAAATTTGGTCTTCCTGGGTAAAGATCATTTCAATAGACGATTTTTATTCCACACTAAGAATTTTATATTCTACCTTTGTAGAATTTCTCTGGGATTTTCTGCTTTGCATGAGAGAAGCTCTGATCTTTGTTTCCAAGAAAAAATTGGGATTTGTTGGTATAGGAAAGAAAATCTTCAATCTGTTTTATCTTGACATTAATCTTTCCCTTTCTTGAGCTGATCTGTATCCTTCACTCTTCGTTAGTGGTAATTCCAAAAATTTAGTGCCATAAGATGTTGTTGCTCATAGCTTAAAATGCAGTTTCCACCACCCGTATTTGATTCTACAGTACTAGGTAATGGAGCTAAGGACCCCCAAATTTTAATACTTTCTAAATATTCTAAAGTGTCTGTCAGGAATTAGTATTTTGAGATTAATATTTTTTAGAATCTTCTATACTGTTCCCATTTCTCTAGTGAGCACAGTACTCAATTGGTAATGGAAGATTCCCAGAAATCTCATGTTACTTTTTTCAAATAAAACAGGTCTTGCTGCCTCCAAGCCAGACCTGATCACCTGTCTGGAGCAAGGGAAAGAGCCCTGGAATGTGAAGACAAGTGAGTCAGTAGCCAAACACCCAGGTAGGTGGGAGTGAAAGAAGCAGATGACACAGGTGAGAGGTCCAAAGGTCAAGGAGGAAGCCAGACCTTAAAAAGTGGTTTGGAAAACTCTGCTTCCATGGAAATGGGTTCTGAGAAGCCTGGGTTTCTTTCTCTTAATCTTCGATAGAGGCTTCCCTGTCCCTTATTCTTAAATTATCTAAGGACTTTGTTTCCCTTCAGTGTTGATGGTTTAAGGTTAGAGTGAGAACAAAAGCCCTGCTCATGGTTTATAAGGGACTGCAGGTACTGACTGCTTTCCATTACATTGCAGGACATGGAAATATGTGTGTGTATTTGGGAAAATCTATGGTAAAGCATTTTTATTTTTTTTGAGACGGAGTCTCACTCTGTCAACCTGGGTAGAGTACAGTGGCATGGTAGCTCACTGCAGCCTCAAACTCTTGGGCTCAGGTGATCCTCCTGCCTCAGCCTCCTGATTAGCTGTGACTACAGGTGTGTGCCGTGGTGCCTGGCTAATTTTCCTACTTTCAGTACAGATGGGGTCTTGCTCTTTCTCAGGCTGGTCTTGAACTCCTGAGCTCAAGAAATCCTCCCTCCTTGGCCTCCCAGAGTGCTAGGATTGCAGGCATGAGCCACCACACCTGTCTGCAAACCATTCTTTAATTTCTCTGCATTTATTGCATCAGGTCTGACAAGTATGAGTGTTGTGGTGATATTGGTATTTGGTTCAGAAATCCCAGGATCACCACAAGCAGATGTTATATGTTTTCTGCTTTATGATTCGTTATCCTGTGAAAGGATTAAATGTGTTTCTACAGAAATTCATACTCATTATCAGAACACTAAGTATCTCTCTAAATATAAGAAAATATGTTATTTTACTTCAAAATTCTGTTTTTATTGTGAACTCTGATTAATAGTTTAACTCTATGTGCCCAAATTTCTCAACTTTAATATAGTTTAATGTGTCTACTCCCTACATTTCTTAAGTATGTTTGGGGCACTTAGAACATTGCTGAGCACACATTAAAGTCCCACTTTTTACTTTTACTAACTCTATCATTTTCTCTTTGTTAGTACGAAGCTCACTGGGGCTGTCATTCACAGGTTTATGTGTGTGTGTGTTGTGTGTGTATATGTGTGTGTGTGTGTTTGTGTGTGTCATATAAATTTTCTCCACAAATAAAAATAGTATAACTATGCAATTATATGTACAATGTAATGATTTGTTAGATATATTTATATGTTTTGAAATGATTAACATAACCAAGTTAATGAAAATATATATCATCTTACTGTTACCTATTCTTTTTTTTTGTAGTGAGAATACTTAAGATCTACAGTCAGAAAATTTTAAGATGCAAAACATTATCATTAGCTATACACAGCATGATATACATCAAGTCTACAAAACTTATTGATCTTATAATTTAATGTTTTTACCCCCGAACAACATCTTTGCATTTTTCCTCACCTCAGGCCCTGGCAACTAGTCTTGTAATCTCTGATTCTATGAGTTTAACCTTTTTAGATTCCCCATGTAGGTAAGATTATGCAGTATTTATCTTTGTGTGCCTGAATTATTTCAGTTAGTATAATGTCTTCCAGGTCCATCTATGTCGTAGAAATGATTGAATAATATTTTTATAACTGAGTGATATTTTATTTTGCATATGTACCATATTTTCTTTATCCGTTCAGCATTTACAACTGTTTAGGTTGTTTTCATATCTGGGCAATTTTGAATAATGTTGTAAAAAACACAAGGATGCAGATATTTCTTCAAGATACTGATTTTATTTCCTTTGGTTATATACATAGAAGTGGGGTTGTTGCATTGTATGGTAGTCCATTTTTTCATTGTTTAAAGAATTTCCATATCATTTTTCATAATTTATCAATTTATACTTACCAACTGGGTACAGAATTTCTTTTCTTTTTCTTTTTCTTCTTCTTCATGTTCTTTTTAAAACATATCTATTCCTTTTGATGTAAGCCATCCTAACAGGTATACAGTGATATCTCATCATGATTTTGATTTCCAATTCTGTGATGATTTGTGATACTGAGATATTATTGCTGATATTCATGTGCTTCAGAGCCATTTATTTGTATGACTTCATTCGGAAGATATCAATTCAGTCTTTTGCTTAGTTTTTAAACAGGTTATTATCATTATTTTTTTTTCTTTTTTTTTTATTTCGGCATATTATGGAGGTACAGATTTTAAGGTTTCAATAAATGCCCTTTCCCCCCCTCCCCCCACAAGTCTGAGTCTCCAGCATGACCATCCCCTGATGGTGCACATCTCACTCATTATGTATGTATATACCCGCCCCCCGCCCCCCTCCCCCCTGCCCAATACCCTATTACTGTAGTACCTATGTGTCCACTTAGGTGCTGCTCAGTTAATACCAGTTTGCTAGTGAGTATATGTAGTGCTTGTTTTTCCATTCTTGGGATACTTCACTTAGTAGTATGGGTTCCAGCTCTAACCAGGAAAATATAAGATGTGCTATATCACCGTTGTTTCTTAGAGCTGAGTAGTACTCCATGGTATACATATACCACATTTTATTAATCCATTCTTGG